>PVLA01006947.1:0-72087 GCA_004027455.1 Hydrochoerus hydrochaeris
GCTTCTGCTGGGTCTGAGGAGACACACTAAGATGGCGCCCAGGGACCATGGCCTCCCCACCTGCCACTGGCCAGAGCCCCACCCCCACCTCAGTGCTTTCTGGCCCTGGAGGTGTCCTGAGTCCCAGCTGTGACAAGAAGGCCATCCCAGCTGAGTGTGTCACCTGGCAGTGTGCTGGCTGCTTTTCCCTAACAGTGACTCCCCGACACTTCTGCCAGTCAGCACTCTCTGCCTCTGCAGCTTCCTCGGATGTGCAGAAGCTTCCGGAAGTCCTGTGGGCCTCATGAAGCTGCAGGGCTGTGGGGAGCTCAGGTCCTGCTCTAGACATTTTTCATCACCATAATCTGCCTCCCTGTCCCTTCAGGAATGTGGCCTCAAGAAGACTCTAGACTTTCCTGAGAGGCTTGTGACCTCCTCCGGTACTTCCTTGAAAATAAGGCCATGTCTTACACTAATTTTTTGCTCCAAAAGATGCAATAGGGATTACTTTCAGGGGATGTCTTATTTTTTCATGTATAAGAACCTATGTTTTTTCACTTATTCAATTACCTGCATTGATTCATACACAAAAATCTACATTTATCCAAAACTGTGATGCCATTTTCTTCCAGAACATCTTTGTAACTCTCCAAACCCTGACTTCCTGCTTGAATTTCTTGAGACCATAATTCCCGTGGAACCATTGGCCCCAATCACTGTCCAGCAGTAGAGCTCTCCTTAAATGACCACTTCTCGTCCACGTAGGCTGCGCTGGCAACACAGCTGTCAGTGATTTGATCCCATGAATTCTTCACCCAAGTCACTTTGTGTAGGCCACACTTCACCAAATTTCCATCAAATCAAATGTTAATTGAAGACTTACAGAAAGAGTGGCAACAGAAATGATGACAGTTAAAAACGATGGATCAAGGCCTGTGTGGTGGTGCATGCTTGAAATCCCAGCACTCGGGAGGCTGAGGTAGGAAGATCATTGTGTGTTCGAGACCAGCCTGGGCTACATGAGTTCAAGTCCAGCCTGAACTGCACGGTGAGACCCTGTCTCAAAGAGACCAAAAAAAAAAAAAAAAAAAAGTTCCACAGAAAATGAAAAATTGCGACCAACCAAAACTCAGAAAATGTTTATTTCACACAAGTCCGTTAAGCATGTCCATTACAACACATGACATATTGAATTATAAAGATTCACATTAGACACGACCACATCTGCTCATTACCAAGTCTGCATGTTATTCCATATACTCTGGTCATTGAGCCACAAATGGTTTTTCTTTGCTGGGCATGGTGGCACACATCTGTAATCCCAGTCTTTCTTTCTTTCTTTCTTTCTTTCTTTCTTTCTTTCTTTCTTTCTTTCTTTCTTTTTATTTTTTCAGTACCAGGGATTGAACTCATGACCTCACATTTGCCAGACAGGTGCCCATGCCACTGAGCTAAATCACCAGCCTGCCGTGTTTTTCCCTCCTTATTTTATTGGTACATTTTAGATATACATAGTGACAGCACTCATCACAGGGAATTTGTGCCCATTTTTTTTTCCCATTCCCCTCCCCTCCCTTCACCCTCTGAGTCAAAGTCTTTTTTTTTTTTTCCTTTTTCTTTTTAAACAGTGTCTCACTGTGCAATTCAGGCTGGCCTGGAACTCTTAGTGATCCTCCTGCATCAGCCTCCCAAGCACTGGTATGACAGACATGAGCCACCACACCTGGCTCACCGGTGTGTTTTGAGTTATTTGTTTACATAGGTGTTTACCTCTCATCCAAAGGTGCAGGTTTGGGTGTTTACAAAAATTATAATTTATATCATTATTTATTTTAAGTATTCATGTCAATAATGTTACTTACTTAGATTTATTTATTATTACTATTTTATAATTCAATACATCCATCATGGTTCCAAGGGGCACCCTAAATATATCCTTCTGACTGATAGTCTCACCTGAGGCTTGTTTTCTGGGTATGATTTATATTATAAGTCTCCTGAAAAGGATCATACTAGAATTTATTTTCTGGCTAGGTTTTTTTTTCAGGGGAAATACAGTAATGCAAACTCAACAGAGCAATTCTGAACCATTTACAATTTCTAAGTCTATGTGATGGTTGGTTCTTTCAGTTTCAACCCATAGTGTTAAGTAAATGACAATGAAATACTTCACAGATGTCACCCTGGATACAGATGAGGTGATTTATAAGCATAAAATCCTTACTCAGCTGGGGGCGGTAGGGCACACCTTTAATCCCAGCACTTGGGGAACTGAGGCAAGGAGGATCACCATGAGTCTGAGGCCAGCCTGGGATACACGTGAGTTCGAGTCCAGCGCCTGAACTACACAGTGAGACCCTGTCTCAACAAAATAAAACAAAACAAAAAACCTAAGTGAGTTCAAGGCCAGCCCATACTACATAGTGAGAATCTGTCTCAAAAAAAAAAAAAATCCTGCTCACATCTGTAATCCCAGCACTCGGGAGGCTGAGGCAGGAGGATCGTTGTGAGTTTGAGACCAGCCTGGGCTACAAAGTGAGCTCAAGGCCAGCCTGAACTGCACAGTGAGGCCCTATCTCAAAAAGACAAAAGAAAAAAAATCCTTACTCAATCAGTATTCTTTTGTTTGTTTCAAATAGCAAGTTTGCTTCCTATAGTCAAAATGGAGCAGAAGCAACCTGAAAACACTGGCCAGTTACCTACCTCTTCCCCAAACTGACAGCTTTTATTTAATCTTTTGCTATTATGCCAGGTAGGGTGACGCATGTTTGTATTCCCAGCACTCTATTCTGTCTTGAAAAAGTCATGCCTATTACCATAAATGAGCCTTCAAACAAGGAAAATGAACACATTTTCTTTCTTGTTTCTTTCCTTTTTTTGAGACGGTTTTGCTATGCAGTTCAGGCTGGCCTTGAACCCACTTTGTAGCTCATGTTGGCCTCCTGGCAATCCTCCTGCCTCAGCCTCCCTGGTGCTAGGATTACAGGTATGTGCCACCACACCCGGCTGAACACATTTTATTTCCATCCTTTCACTCAAGTGGGATTAGATATATAATTATTCAAAAATACACTTCTGTTGCATATTTTCCAGTAAATTCTCACTTACTATTCACCTAAAAAAAACTTTATATAGCATTTTTAATTTTTAAAATGAAATGGGTTTTTTTTTTGTGTGTGTTGTGGTCAACCAATATAGTTGGTTATAGTAATAAAAATGGTCAGGGGCTGGGGATTTAGCTCAGCGGTATAAGAACTCGTCTGGAAAGCACAAGGTTGTGAGTTGGATCCCTGGTACAAAAAAAAAGTCAGACTACCTAGGCTAGCGTTGGAGTACCATGTAGGGACAGTCTCCCCGAACAAGTCAGCTCCCGGCCTGCCAGGCTGAACCCTGGTCACTGCAGCCTCAGGCTAGTCAGGCCCTAACCTGATTCTGGGGCTCTGCTCTGGGGCTCCTCCAGCAAAGCCCCATCCCCACCATGGGTCCAGGCCCAAAGGAGTGGGCCCCTAATTACTTACACAAAGAGGCACAGCCCGCTTCCCTGGGCTAACCTGGGCTTCTTCCTAGCCTGAGCACGGCCTGGCTAGCGGGCAGGAGGCCAAGTCTGGCTGGAACGCCTTCCCCAACCCTCCACCACATCCCTGTGCACAACCCCAAGGGCACTAAGAAATTTTACATTCAAACCAGGGCTTGGTGTGGTAGTGACACCTATAATTCCAGCATTCTGGAGGCTGAGGCAGGAAGATCACTTGGAGTTCAAGGCCAGCCTGGACTACAAAGTGAGACCCTGACTCCAAATAACAAAACAAAACAAAACAAAACAAAACAAAACAAAACAACAAATACCAGGCCTTCCAGGTACTTATAAAGGTATATTATTCAAAGCAGAAAGAGAAGACATATGATACTTTTTAGTTTGATTTAAGCTACTTATTTAAAAGCGTGGTAAGTGAGTGGGCCTTTGTTCCTACCCGACATACATATTATTCTGTCATTTAAAATTCTTAAACTTATTGCCTAGGGCTGGAGCTGTATGTAGTCAGGGGTGAAACGCTCGCCCCGAATAGGCAAAGCCCTGGGGCTGATCTCCAGGGAGGCAAAAACTCCAGGGAGGAAAAAGAAGGAAAGAGAAAAACACACACGCAGCTGCGGGAAGGAAGCCGATCGATCAGGGTGGGTGGGGTGGGGGTGGCCCCAGAGTCCCAGCAGCTTCGCAGGCTCCTTCTCCCTGGGTCCCACCCACCCGCCAAGTTCCCACCTGACAGGAACCCGGGCTGCTCCAAGTCCAGCCGGCGACAGTGAGTCACCGCCACCAGGTGGCGCCCTCCAGTCTGTGACTGTCTGGGGGGGGGATGGATTGCTGGCCCGAGGCTCAAGGCGTTTTAGACCTCTCCAGGGGTGTCTCGGAACCCCCGCAAAGTTTGGGACCCTTGCACGTGTGTTTCCTGGGAGGTTTAGACCTCCCGGGAGCCAGGGCCCCGCTGTGTGGCTGCTGGGGCGGTGATTCGTGCTAACCCGGGCGTGGATGTGCGCGCTGCCCGGAGACATCTAGAACTGGCCTTGGGCTGGATACTCACACAGTCATCAAACCTTCTATTTTACCAGTTTTGTCTCTAACCTCATAAATAAAATAGAAACAATCACATCACATCCCCCTAACTGCTGGGATCACATGGGGACGGACTACAGGTTCTTGTCCCTGCCTCAAGGGCAGGCAAACTCCTTCCCTGCCCAGGTTACAGCCTGAGATGAGGAAGTGTGACCCTGAATTCAAGGCCAGCCTGGGGTACACAGTGAGTTCAAGGCCAGCCTGAATTACATAGTGAGATCCTGTTTCAAAAAAAAAACACAAAACATTAGGGCAGGGGATTTAGCTCAGTGGTTCAGCGCCTGTCTTAGCAAGTGCAAGGTCCTGAGTCTGATGCCAGATACCAAAGAAAAAAATAAAAACAGTAAAAAAGACAGCCAGGTGTGGTGACACACACTTGTAATCCCAGCTACTCAGAAAGCTGAGGCAGGAGTATCACAAATTTGCAATCTGGGAAACCTAGAAAGACCCTGTCTCAAAATAAAATAGAAGAGTTGGGGATGTAGCCCAGAAGTACAGCACTTGGCTGTTGTTCCTACCCGACATACATATTATGAGCTCTGAGTCTGATCCTCAGCACAAGAGACAGAGAGAGGGAAAGAGAGACCGAGTGGTAGAGAACACATCTAAAGTGGTTTCTTTCCTACACAGTGTGAAAGAACCTACAGTACCCATTATTTGGTGTACTAACAATCTTGGAAAATTCTACTTTACAGTAATTGTAAAAGATAAAAAAGAAAGGAAGGTCATACATGTTTGGTTTCATTTACAATACGTACTGTTTAGGGCATAAGATTCCACCAGCACTCAGAAGGCTGAGGCAGAAATTAGAGGCCAACCTGGGTTACACAGTAGGTTCAAAGCCAGCCTGAACTACACAGGTCTGGTCTCAAAACAAAAAAAGGAAAAAGAAAAGAAACAAATAAAAGAAAAAAAATCCAGTTACTGTTTACCAAAAAAATCTAGGTGTTTTGGTGCATGCCTGCAACCCCAGCACTCAGGAAGCTGAGGCAGGAGGATTGTTACAAGTTAGATGCTTGCTCCACATACCCAAAGCCCTCAGTTGCATCTCCAGGGAGGCAAAAACTAGGCAGAGAGGAAAAGGGAGAAAAGAGAAAAAAAAAAAACCCCACAAACACAGCTGTGGGGCTAGATACTAAAGCCAGGTTCCCTACCACCACTAAAAAAATATTTCAGTCATTGTTAAAACAAAACAAAACAAAAAAAACAAGCATTATACATTCAGGAGGCTAAGGCGGGAGGATTATCATGAGTTGGAGGCTGGTCTGGGTCACATAGTAGATTCAAGGCCACCCAGAACTGCATAGCGAGGCTCTATCTTAAATAAAATTTACTCACATGAATAAATACCTCTATACACAGGGTTAGAAATGAAAAAGAGAACAAGAACCATTGTTGTTGGGTGGGGAATATGGTTCAGTGAGAGAGCTCTCATCTTGTATGCATAAGGCCCTGGGTTCAATCTCTAGCACCACAAAAAAATTTTTTTTAAAAAAGGAACTGTTGTTGTAAGTGGTCACCCCTGGTGCCTGTCCTTGTCTCTCCTTCCTGTAGAAGCACCTGACGGTCTGTGGTGACAAGTCATCTTATGTTATTTACTTGTTTTAAACAGAATAAAGTCTAGCAAAACAAAACAGAATAGAGCTAATCAGAACAGAACATTGAAAGCAATACAGGACTTCAAAACAAGATAATAGGAAATCAACAGTGGCTACCATAACACTTCTTGTTACCTTCAAAATTGCTGCCCATATCATCAGACATAATAAAATCAAGTGAAACAGAGCAAAATAAAACCAATCAAAGCATAACATTGAATAAGACAAAGCAATAAGACAGAACAAAACAAAACAATGAGAGTAATATTGGATTTCAAAAACAAGACAGAGGGAAATCCCTTATATTTGCTGTGTTGCATATTATTATCCTCTTCATAGATGCTCAGACTACCAGGCTTAGGCCTGCAAAGTCATCAAACAATATAAGAATTAAGTTGTCTTGGTACCTGAGATGCTATCAACTCAGTTGTTTATGGGTGTGTGTGTGGGGTGTGTGTGTGTGTGTGTGTGTGTGTTCTTGTCTTCTGGTTGGCTCACGGGAAGGGTGAATCGCCTTCTTGTTACTCCTCCCAGGCCCAGTATGGCTTCCCCCAACTCATGGAAAGGGTAACTGGCTTGTTTCTCCTCCCAGGGCCCAAATGGCTTGTGCTCCTTATGTTATTTATGTGATCTTTATGTTATGATCTTATGTGATTTTTTTGCTTTGTTTTGAGACAGATTCTTACTATGCAGTTCAGGCTGGCCTTGAACTCATTATGTAGCCCAGGCTGGCCTTGAATTCAGGTGATCCTCTTGCTTCAGCCTCTTGAGTTGATGGGATTACAGACATGCACCACCACACGGAGCTGTTTGGTTTGTTCGAGGCAGGGTTTCACATATTGTTCAAGCTGGCCTTGGACTCCGTGGCTGGCTTCAGGCTCATGGCAGCCTCCCTCCCTCTCTCCCACCCTGAGTGCCGGGGTTATGCTCATGTAGCACCAGGCCTGGCTTCATGAGATAAAATTAAAACATTTTTAGCTGGCTGTTGTCACACATGTCTGTAATTCCAGCACTTACTCAGGACGCTGAGGCAGGAGGATCACTTTGAATTTGTGGCCAACCTGGGCTACAAAGTGAGTTCAAGTCCAGCCTGAACTGCATAGCAAAATTTTATCTCAAAAATAAATTAAATAAATAAGTAATGAAACAAACATTTTTAAAAGAAAATCTGAAGAGTTCAACAGTTAAGAGTAAAATGATTCTTGCCTTTCAGAGTTGATACAAAGACACACTAACTCACAGTCACATGCATTTACTGAAGTTGTTAACATTTTCTTTTTCTTTCTTTGGTCTTTTTTCTTCTTTCTTTCTTTCTTTCTTTCTTCCCTTTTTTTTTTAAGACAGCATCTTACTATGTTGTATAGACTGGTCTTTAATTCTTGGGCTCAAGTGTCCCTCCTGTCTCAGCCTCCTGAGTACTAGACCTACACAGGTGCACCACTGCAGCTGGCTGAGGCCCCACCTCCAAACACTGTATGGTGTAGAGTTTTCCTCTTGACACCCACAGTGGGGACGACATGTCAGCACATGGAGTCTTGGGGACACAGGTGGACCACAGCCCTCCTGTAGCATGGGCTCACAATGACGGGCACAGTGGCAGTCCCGGCTTTGTGGAGCTCTCTGAGAGGAAGGGAGCTGGGGCAGCTGAACCACAGCTCACCACAGGAGCTGGCGAGTGTGGCGAAAGTGCTCAGATGGAGAGAGAACCTCGGCAGCACCTACCCGGAGTGTCCAGTTAAGGCTTCTGGAGCGGGTGCCACGGACATTGAGGCCTTGGGGCGAAAGAGACAAGGGTGTTTGAAGATCTTTCTAGGAAAAGGAAGAAACCGACTCAAGGAGAAAACCTCACGGGGGTCTGCACTATTTCATACAACTAAGAACAAACAGAAGCCAGGCAAGATAATCCCAGCACTTTGGGAGGCTGAGGCAGGAGGTTCAACAAGTTTGAGCCCAGCCGGGGCAATTTAACAAATTTCAGTCTCAAAGTAAAAAGTAAAAAAAGGGGGGGGGGCAGGATATAGCTCTGTGTGAAGGCCCTGGATTCAACTCCCAAGATGGGGCAAAAAGAACACATTAACCCTTTGTGACTGGGCCCAGCACGGTGGATTGTTAAGCACCAGGGCTGGGCAGCAGCCAGAGGCTGGCCCTGGTCCTGGGCTGGGTCAGGGAAGTTGTCCCCTCCAGACTGAATTCAGGCCCAGGGTGACATCACACAAGAACAAAAGTTCAAGACTTTCAGGAAATGTGTGAAATGCGCGGGTCCTCCAGCCCATTCTGCCGGTGGCTACACCTCCCAAGCTGCTCTCCAGATGGCCAGTCTGTGACCTAGAAGCTGCTCTGACTGAGGCCGCAGCCTGGGACATGTGGGAGGACTGGGGCTGTGTGACGAGGTCCCAGAGCGGTGGAACAGTCTGTGGCCCTCACCATGAGCCACCACCAGGCCAGTGCCCAGGACTCCGTAGGGAACTTGTCACAGGATCTGAGGTGGCAGGCACAGAGCAGAAGTTTAAAAAGTCAAGCCTCTTGTACTCCTGGAATCCCAGCACATGGGAGGCTGAGGCAGGTGGATCATTGCAAGTTCGAGACCAGCCTGGGCTACAGAGTGAACCCAAAGCCAGCCTGAACCACATAGCGAGACCCTGAATCCGAAAGACCCCCCCGCAAAAAAAAGTCAAGCCTGTGACTACAAAGCTTCCCACAGCACTCTGACCCTTCCCCTTTCTTTGTGAAGAGGGAGGCACCCCTAGTTCTCCATGTCTGACCATCTCCCCTCTCTTCTCAGGACGCAGCACCCCAGACTGGGGCAGATTGTGCTGACTGCAGGCTGGGAGTGAGTTTCACAGCGCCCTATCATCCCGGGGACATGGGACTCCATTTCTCTTCAAGGCTAAGATGAGAAGTTAGCACAGGAAGGACCCGCCATCTTCCTCTTGGTTTGTGACCTTTGCCTGCCTGTGCCACAAGCACAGCCGTGGGACTCAGTTTGCTGAGCCAGTGCACTAATGAAGCCCTCCCATGGCTTCCTCCACGCTCCTGTCTCTCGGGCCTCTCCAAACAGAGACGGTTGGCGTCTCTGTGGGGTCAGTGCTGTAGGTAAAGTCAGCTTTGTCTGTGCTCATCACGGACCAGCATCGTGTTTTAACACCGAGCACAGTGTTCAATGTCAAATCCACTTGTGCTGTGGCTTGGCATAACTGACGCTGTCTTGAGCCCTGCATTTAATGAGTGCCCTGTATTTGACTCAGCAAAATGAAAAATTACTCAGGGTGTAAGTCCCATGAGAAAAGCAGAATGAGCTCTACCGACAGGAGAAAAATTAACCTGCTCAACAAAAGAAGCAGGACACAGGTGTCAACTGAAAACTAATGAAAGATTCAAGCTAAATTGTTTCCAACAGGATGTCTTTGTGATTCTCTCTTTTAAAAACTCTGTAACTTTCCAGTTTGGGGCCACTTGTTTGGACCCTGAACCAGGGGGGTCTGTATACAAGTGGTCCTGAGCTCAGCTAATTAAATTCCAAATTTATCAGTTCGGCTGCTTGGATTTCTATACTGTTGTTCACAAACTCATTTCACTTGTGCCCAGATCCTAACACCTGAGGGACCCTGATATCCCTCTAAAATCCTTTTGCTAGCTGGGCATGGTGGTACATACCTATAACCTCAGCACTCTGGGAGGCTGAGGCAGGAGGATCTCAAGTTTGAGTCCAGCCTGGGTAATTTAGGGCCTTAGAAAGACCTCGTTTCACAAAAAAAGCAGGAAGTAGGGAGCAAGGGCTGGGTCAATGGGAAGGCATGCACTGTACCTTTGGGCTGAGCGCTTTCCTTGCATTCATAGTAGGGGCCTCCACCAGCTCACTGAACCCCAACTTTCCACCACACACAAATGCTAAGGAGGCTCTGGGACTCTGGCTCGGGCCACAATTCCCATCCTGCATGAAATTCAATCACCAGCGTGCAGTCTATGTCACAGAGGTCAACAAAACTGCTGAGTTTAAACAGCTTCTCATGCGACAGCAGAGCTGTGACTGGAAGTCAGAATCTGGGCTCTTTTCATCCTTTGAGTCTCAAGAAAATTTCTTCTCACTCCAAACTGAGCAGCAGAGCTCACCGGCTGCCTTGCCCAGCTTAGTGGGAGAAGCTTGAAATCCTCTGAACTGTTCTTATGTGAGCTGTGGACTCAAGCCAGGTGACCTGGTCCTCAGAAGCAATGCTGTCCATCAGTCCTTCTGTCCATCCATCCAGCAGCAGAACATTGGACCCTTGAAGCCACAAAGCCAGCAAAGATTCATGGCAGAGCTGGGTGTAGTGGCCTACACCTGTAATCCCAGCCCTCAGGAGGCTGAGGCAGGAGGATCACTGAGTGTTCAAGGCCAGCCTGGACTACATAGCGAACTCAAGGCCAACCTGAACTGCAGAGTGAGATCTTGTCTCAAAAAATAACAGAATTAGAGAGCGCCCATGTCATCACCCTGATACTTGGTTTAAAGACTCAAGGGGGAATGGGTGCCCCTGAGCACATAGGCAGAGTGGCTGGAGCTTTCGGGTGCAGTTTGTGCTCCTCAGAGGTGATAAGGTGGGCGGAAGGTGCGCCCCACCACGGGGTCTGTGTCCAAGTGCCTCGATCTGCGAGTGCACCCTCTCGCAGGGCTGTGCGGCCAGCACCGCCGGCGTCAGCCTCTGTCTCCAGGCATCTTCTCTTTACTTTTTGCAGACCAGGCTGGTCCCCAGGACTCCACGTTGAACCACAGTGCTGACTCCTTAGCGCTGGGGTCTCCAGAGCTCTTTCGCTTCTCAAACTGAAACTCCAGACACGTGAAACACTAACTCTTCCTCACCTCAGCTCCTGACACTTCACTTCCACCTTTGTCCCTGTGGGCTCCACCAGGTCTTCAGATAAGCATCTTGGTCTCTGTGTGACAGGCCCCGTGCCCTTCTGCCTCCCTGGCCACTCCTGCTCGTGCCTCATCTCCCTGGCTGGGCCTTGCTAGCTGGACAACAGTCCTGAGCTCACTGTGGCTGGAGAGAAATGTATCCCCTGCGGGCAGCGTGTCCGGCTTCTCTGGTCCCCTCATTCTCCAGGTGACAGTTGCACAACCTCTCCTTCCCCACCTTCACATTTATTTATTTATGCTTTTCTTTATTTATACAGGGTTTCACTATGTAGTTCAGGCTGGCCTCCAACTCAAAGCAATCCTCCTGCCTCAGCCTCCTGAGTGCTGGGATTATTACCATGCCCAGCTCCCATGCTCACTTTTAGATGAAGAGATTGCTTCTTAGTCCACTGAGATTAAGTGTGGCATAAGTGCAGCAACACAAGTACCTGCCTGGCAAGTGCAGGTCCTGAGTTTGTTTCATGGAACAAAACAAACAAAAAACCAACTAAATGTGGCATGAATGGCATTTGCGACCTTGTTAAGAGGAGTTTCCCACAAAGCAATGATAATAGAGGTAGACTTGCTTGGCAGAGACTGGAAGCTGTGATAAGGTGTGATTTCCCTCACAGCTCTGAAGCAGAGGAACCCAAGGACACTGGTGAGCGGCCCTATCTGTCTACATACAGTGATATATGCTTATAACGCTAGCAATTTGGGAGGCTTAGGCAAAACACTTGAAAGTTTGAACCTAGTCTGAGCAATATAGCAAGATCTTGTCTCAAAATACAAATGTAAGGTGTGGTGGCTCACAGCTGTAATCCTAGCATTCGGGAGGCTGAGGCAGAAGGATACTTTGCTTTATCAGAATAAAGCAAATTTGAGGCCAGCCTGGGCTACCTAGTGACTTCAAGGCCAAACTGAACTACACAGTAAAACCCTGCCTAAAAAATTCCAAAAAAAAAAGTGTAGGTGCAGGGAAGCGGGTATCCCAGCAGCTCCAGGGGCTGAGGCACAAGTTTGAGGAGAGGCTGGGTAGTGTAGTGAGACCACGTCTCAACATTTGCGGGGAAAAAAGCTGACAGGCAGCGGCTGCAGGTCCGCACTCGATGAATTGAATGTCTAGTCCAGGTCGAGTGGTGATGCTAAATGTACTCATCTAGCTGCCGGGGACAGCGCAGCAAGCAAAGCCCCTGCCAGGGCCCACTGTCCTAGCGCCAAATCCTCAGCCCCTGTGGATGAGAGGCAGGAATTCGTGAAGTGAGATGAGCTTTCCTTTCTGCCCAGGGTGTCGGGGAAGAAGGGCTCACAGAGGATTGTTTTGCTTTTGCTTTTGTTTTTCCAGACAGGGCCTCACGTATAACTCAGGCTGGCCTTGAACTCATGGTGAACTCAAGGTGACCCTCCTGTCTCAGCCTCCTGAGTGCTGGGATTACAGATGTGTGCCACAAGCCTGGCAGGCTTTTGTTTTTATTGTTGTTGTTTTTAAAACTAGTTTCATTGGTACATTTTTGACATAATGATCACATTCTTCACAGGGAATTGGTATCTGTGCATACTGTGTCTTAATTCTTTTTTCCCTCATTTCCCTCTCTTCCCTTCAACACTTCTTTCCCTCTCCCTTTACTAAACTAGGTTTTTGATTTAGAGCAAGTGTCTCTGGCCAACATCTATGCTTTCCTAGGTGGCTGATTGATGGAAGTCAATCATTTTTATTTTATTTATGCATTTATTGGTACCGGGGATCAAACTCATGACCTCCTGCTTGCCAGGCAGGTGCTTACACCACTGAGCTAAATCTCCAGTTAATTTAAATCAATGATTTTTAAAATAATCTTTTCAATGCTAGAGATTAAACCCAGGGCCTTCATAATGAATAATATCCCCAGCCTATTTATTTTATTTATATTTTGAGATTTGGTTTCACTAAATTGCCCAGGTTAGGCTCAAACTTTCAATCCTCCTGCCTCAGCCTTCTAGAGTACTGGGATTACAGTACAGGCATGAGCCACCACACCTTTTGGGGGGTTGTTTTATTTTGTTTGGTGAAACAAAGTCTCACTCTGCAGTCCAAAATGACCTTGAACTACTGTGTCTCCAGGCTGGCTTTAAACTCAGCCTCCCAAAGTGGGATTACAGGTGTGGGCCTCTGCGCCTAGCTTAGAAGTCATATTTATAAGGATTTGTTTTTGCCTGTTTCCTGTTTTGACTGATATGTTAATCCTATGCATTAGGAGGCAGCATATGTTACTCTGCGGCTGAGCTGATGGTAAAATCCATACCTCCAGACTATTTTATTTTGATGTGTGAGCTAAATGAAAATCTTCCTTGTTTATCCAAAGTGTGAGAAAGGGTACCCAATGCGTCACCAGAGTAGTGAGTCAAAATTGGGAGATCAGAGAGGCTTCCTGGAGCCCTGAAGGAGGAGCAAGAGTGGGAAAAGAGGAAAGGAACAGTGTTTCTGGGAGACGGAATGATGAGTAAAAGCAAATGACAATCGTGTATAGGACCAGAGAGGCCCACAGAGGACAGAAAATGGGGAGAAACTGGGAAAGATGCTGGGTTATGAGAGATTATGTGTTTATTTATTGGAGACAGGATCTCACTATGCAGTACAGGCTCCTGGAATTCACTTACGAGCCCAGGCTGGCCTCAAACTCGCAGTGCTCCTCTTACCTCAGCCCCGAGTTCTGCTGGGATTACAGGCATTATTTTATTTATTTATTTTATGTTTTTTGGTACTGGGGATCAAACTCATGACCTCACCCTTGCTAGGCAGGCGCTTGTGTCGCTAAGCTAAATCCCAGGCCCCTATTTATTTGTTTATTTATTTATTTGGTGTTTTGAGGCGGGGTCTTGCTATGTAGTTGAGGCTGGCCCGGAGTTTACTATGGAGTAGCCCAAAGTCATTTGCAATGATCCTCCTGGCTCAGCCTTCCAATAATAGGATTATAGGCATATACCACCCACCCAGCTGGCCTTTATTTTATATTATTTATTTATTTATTTATTTATTTGGTACCGATGATCAAACTCATGGCCTTGTGCTAGCCAGGCAGGCACTTATGCTGCTGAGCTAAATCCCTGGCCCTATTTTATTTTATTTACCTTTATTTTAAAAGGGCATTAAACACTTCAAGGAGGAACATTACTGAAGATTACTGTGCCTCCTACATGTGGGAGGAGGGAAGTTAGATTATCAGATTATTTATTTACTTAGTTATTTGAGACAGGGTTTTGCTCGGTAGCCCAGGCTGGCCTTGAATCTGTGACGATCCTCTTGCCTCAGTCTCCTGAGTGCTGTGATTTCCGGCGTGGGCCACACACCCTGCTAGATTTTCCTTTTAGAAACAATCACTGGTCTATAAGGACTGAAGGGGTCTCCAGGTAACCAGGAGGACACAGAGGTGGGCTGTAAGGGTGGAGCTTCAAGATGAGACATACAGTTTATTTTATTTTTTTCTGGTTTTTTGAGGCAGGGTCTTGCTGTGTAATTCAGGCTAGCCTTGAACTCACAGTGATCCTCCTGTCTCAGCTTCTCAAGTGCTGGGATTACAGGCGTGGGCCACCACCCCTGGCTATGAGACATGCATTTTAAAAGAATCACTCTCCTGGAAAAGAGTTTAAAAGGGGTCCAGCAGGCAGCCAGGAAGCTGCGCAGATCCAGGCTCCGGGCAAGGAGAGTTGCAGGATGTCCACTGCGTGTTTCCTGTGCCAACACTGCCATCAGCCCCTGAAGCTCCATCAGACCTTGGAGACCCTGGGCTGGGCGCAAGGAGTTCCAAAGAGGACCCAGGGGGACAGTGGCAGCTCTACGGAGCCGGCAGCCTGTGAGGGGGCCCAGGAGAATGCCTCCAGCAATCTCTGTGAAGCCGATGGCAGGACATCCCAGGAAAGTGCCAAACCCTTCACCCTGCTGGGCAACTTAACCCCTGCGAAAACTCTGGACAGCATTCAGAAGACCTGCGCCTACATTTTTGATGCCATCTCGGACCCGGATGCTGTGGACCACCCTCTGTGCCAGGAGTGCACCGACTGCCTCCTAGAGCAGCTGGACAAGCAGCTGGCCAGCACCCAAAGTGACATCCAGACCCACAGGCGCTGCCTGGAGCGTGGGCTGCCACAGGGTGGGGACGAGAAGGACGCCCTGCAGGCCCAACTGTGGGACCTGAGGCTGGAGGAGGCCAGGCTGCTCCGAGAGGTGGGCCACCTGGACAGGAGCCAGGCCGACATTGCCGCCCACCGGAGCACAGCCCAGGCCAAGACCGCTGAGCTGCTCCGGCAGGAGGCGCAGAGCCTGAAGGACCTCAGGATCTTACAGTGGCAACAGCAGGAGCTGTCAGACCAGCTGTGCAGCCTGGGCAACCAGCTGATGTACGCCCAGCACAAGATGCAGCAGCTGAGGACCTACGACATCTTCACAGGCACCTTTGAGATCACGGAGGACGGGCCCTTGGGGGTCATCAACGGCTGCAGGCTGGGCCGCCTCCCGCGGATCCCTGTGGGCTGGGGTGAGATCAACGCGGCCTGGGGACAGGCGGCTTTGCTGCTGCTGGCCCTGTCCAAAGCCGTGGGGCTGCAGTTCCAGCGGTATCGCCTGGTGCCCCGCGGGAACCGCTCCTACCTGAAGCCCCTGAGCACAGACGGTGAGGAACTGCCCCTGGCCTCCGATGGGAGCCACAACGTCTTCCTCGACAACAGATTCGACCGCGCCACGCTGGCCTTCCTGGACTGCCTGCAGCAGTTCCAGCAGGAGGCCGGGCGCTGCGGACTGCGCGTGCCCTACACGGTGCACGCGCAGGAGGGGCTGCTGGGGGACCCCGCTTTCCCCGGGGAGCACTGCTCCGTTCGCACGCACCTCAACACCGAGGAGCAGTGGACCGAGGCGCTCAGGCGCATGCTCAGCAACCTCAAGTTCTGCCTGGCGTGGGCCTCCCAAAGGTACCGTCCAAAATGACCCTGGGCTTCTACTAAGATGCTGGGTGGCAAAATGGACCGGTGGGAAAGGGCGTGGGATGCCGCAGACCTACGTGGTCACACTAAACATTCAAAATAAAGCACCCCCAGGGCAAATCAGAACCGACTTTGTGATTTTTCTCTCATCCAATAAGTGGCTAAGTTATCCAGACTGGGCTGTACAGGGTTTTTGCTTTTGTTTTTGTTTGGCTTTGTTTTGTTTTTAATTTTTGTGTTTAATTTTCATCAGTATATGTTAGCATAATGGTTACGTTCATTGTGGGGAGTTGGTGCATGTACATAACATAACATAATTCCAAGTGGGCATGGGAGCACACGCCTGTAATTCCAGCTTTTGGGAGGCTGAGACAGGAGAATCGTTGTGAGTTTGAGACCAGCCTGGGCTACAAAGTAAGCGTAAGGTCAGCCTAAATTGCATAGCGAGACCCTGCCTCAAAAAAGACGGAAAAAATATAAATTAAAATTAAAAACATAAAATCCCCATGGAAATTGCTCTCCAATGGGTGGATAGATAAACGCACAAATAAATAAACAGCCAAGGGAGAGGAGAGCTGCTAGAATGTGGCCGAGGGCCATGTATTTATTGAAAAGCAGGGTTTTTCTAAGAGAAAAGAAAGGATATTAAAGGCAAAACATGGGTATAAACTATTAGAACGGGACTGGGGTCGTGGCTTAGTGGTAGAGCTCTTGCCTTGCATGTACAAGGTCTTGGGTTCAATCCCCAGCACCACCAAAAAAACCAAACAGCCACTGGAGAATCAAGCAACAAGGAAGAAAAGACAAAAATCACAAAGGGAGAGTGATTAGATGAGTAAACAAAAATTGAAGAACTGAGGCCCTGCTTTTTATTCAGGGTAAACAGAAGCCCTTCAAGAATTCTGGTCAGAGTAATACTTCTTGACCTTTCTGAATGACAGGATTTATGCACAATTATTATTATTTTCTTTTTTTGAGATGGGGTCTCGCTACGCAGTTCAGACTGGCTTTAACTCACTTTGAGCCCAGGCTGGTTTCAAACTCCAAGAGATCCAAGAGATCTTCCCGCCTCAGCCTCCCGAGTGCTGAAATTACAGGTATGTGCCACCATTCCCAGTTTAAGCACCATTATTTACCATGGTGCATATATGCTATCTTAAAATGTTCATATGAAAGAATATGCTATTTTTTGGTTTGGTTTGGTTTTGGTTTTTGTTTTTGAGACAGGGTCTCACTGTGTAGTTCAGGCTGACTATGTGGCCTCCAACTCTTGGTGATCCTCCTGCCTCAACCTCCCAAGTGCTGGGATTACAGCACGTGCCACCACACCCATATTATGAGATAGGGTCTGGATATGTTGCCCAGGCTAACCTTGAACTCCCAGTGATCTTTCTGCCTCTGCCTGAGTGCTAGGATTACAGACATGTGCCACCATGCCTGGCTCTGCCTTTATTTTTGGTAGATGTATAATTTAGGCTGGGAAAAAAGTGAAAAAGAGAAGTAGTTTACAGTGAAGGAGATCCCAAGAGGGGCATAGGAGCAAGGCCTGAAATTGGAATAGGTGGCGCTTTGATAGGTGATGACCAGTTATAGGGCAGGAGCACTCTCCTCTTCCTTCTTTCTTTTCCCTTCCTTTCCCTTCCCCTCCCCTCTTCTCCCCTCCCTTCCTTTTCCTCCCTTTCTCTCTCTCTCTCTCTCTCTCTCTCTCTCTCTCTCTCTCTCTCTCTCTCTCTCGTACTACAGTTCAAAACCAGCCCTTTGCACGAGCTGTATCCCCAGCCTCTCTTTTTGGATACTGTCTCACCAAGTTGCCCAGGCTGGCCTCAAATTTGTAATTCTTCTGCCTCAGCTTCCCATTGGCATGGACAATGTTTCTTCCTGGAGAAGCTTCCCTGGACAGGGACACTGCACCCCTCTGTCACTGTGACGACTTTGTCCCTACAGCGCATACAGCTATCTGAACTAATCCCCTCTGCTGCTTTGTTTATTTGTTTCTCTTTCCTCTTCTATAAAACATGCTCACTGCAAACATGGGCTTCCTCTATTTTTTTTTTAGCCATTCAAGGCTTAAATGGTGATGAAAACAAAAGAGTTGTGAGCTGTTTGTTAAATAAATAAACACATACACATTCATTCGGAGTCATTAGCTCTTAGGTGGGAACTGAGGTCATGACACTAACTAATTTAGAGAATGTACTTAATCATAGTGAGAGGTAATAATACCGAACTGTTGTTATCTTTCTTATCAGCCTTGGAGATATAAACTTTCTTTTAAGACAAAGTCCAGCTATGTAGCCCAACCTGACCTCTTACTGATAGCAACCCTCCTGTCTCAGCCTCCCGAGTGTTCAGATACAGGTGTCTGCCATCACACCCAGCTCAATTTTAGAGACAGAAGGTGATATTTTGCCTGAACATTACAGGTTAACTGATTCTTTAAATATTCATATTAGTTAAAAATAGATCCCTCAGAAGTGAACGCAGATGTTTTCTGCTCTGGGTGAAGGATTTGGGGATGACAATGCTCAGTGAGTGTTCCATTGTCACTCCCCAAGTGATGTGTTTTGAAATTTTGTTTTCTTTTTTTTCTTTGAAATAAAATGGATTTGAAAAAAAAATGGGTCCTTCTTTTGTTTTAACTTTATCGCTACATACGATCAAATTAAGTATATTTTGTCTACATGATAAGGAAAATCTTTTTTAAGTTTATGTGAAAATAAGAACATGCTAGCAGAGTATTTTGAATTGCTTTAGAGTCCAATTAGTGTTTGGAGTTAACAATAAGACAAAGGATCAAATAATAAATATTGAACTTGATGTTTCAAAATATCCCAAAACACAGAGAATGGTGGGAAGAATTCTTTCTTTATTCTGCAAGTGAACATTGGGCCCGCTGATAACAAATTTTTTCTTGGATTTAAACAGTAACAGTAACAGCCAGGCAATGTACACATCTGTAATCCCAGCACTCGGAGGGCTGAGGCAGGAGGGTTGCTGTGAATTCGAGGCCAGCCCGGGCTACAAAGTGAGATCAAGGCCAGCCTGAACTCTATAGTGAGATCCTGTCTCACAAAGGCAAAAAAAAAGTACTAATAAGGAACTTTTAGAATTCTAAGGTATGTGAAAAATACTCAAGAATAATTTTTTTTTAAAATAGCTTAGTTGTACAGCAGTCATGGTTTGTGTGATGAGGGCCGGGGATATAGCTCAGCAGCACAGGCACCTGCCTGGCAAGCACAAGGTCCTGAGTTTGATTCTCAGTACAAAGAAAAATTCTCCTTTGAGTAATAAAAACAATGTTTGCAACTGAAAAAAAATTCGTATCATGAATATGGTAAAGCAAAATGAAACTTTGGTTACCAACATTTGCTTTTGGGAAAACATCTTAATATATCTTTAGGTCTCAGATTTTTCATCTGCAGAAAAGGGGTGTAAAGTAGGGGTATGGAAGGTATTTGGGGGATTCTGTTTTCTGTATTTTCTTAAAATCTGTGCACTGTACATTGTATGCATCCTACCAGAAGGCAGTCTGGAAACTTATATTATTGATGATAGAGGGGAAGACTCTAATTCTACCTTAAATCATTTAATACGATATGAAATAATCTGAAACTATTTTGCTACACGAAGCTGGAATTGTACTGCTAGAGGTAGGTTTAACTTCATTGAAATGTGAAATGTGTTTTTTTACTTTGTTAATATACTGAGTTTATTTCAGATGCATATTTTTATCTCCCCACCGTCTGCATGTCTCACTGAAATGTGATCTTGTGGTGCTAAAGTTTTAATAAAGTTATTGGACCTCAAAATCTATTTGGGTTAAACAATAATGTCTGATGAAAAAAATCCAGTTGATTCTTCTAATAAAATGAAGATAACAGAATTTTAGAATTCACCCTGGAAGAGTTCTCTTTTCTTTTCTTTTTTCTTTCCCCTTCTTTTCTTTTTTAACCTAACAAACTCTGACAATGCATTTTTGTTTTAAGCCACCCAGCTTTCTTACAACAGTCCTGAAGCTAATGCAAGACCCTAGCAAACCCGGCTCTGTCCCCTGCTCTAACCCACGCTTTCTGGTTCTAGAACCTCCTTCATCCCACATTCTCTGAGCCAGCAGAGTTGCTCTTTTCAAATATTATTTGTTATTCTTCATGACGTCTATCACCTTCTTGAAAGTCGTTAGTTTACTTGTAAACAAGCGCAGCCCAACTGCAGGGGTCTATTGCCCAGCACTCACAGACAAACCAAAGACCAGTGTGGGCTGCGGCACTGTTTGAGCACTCCAGGCTCGTGAAGACATACAAAATATGTCACTGTCATATGGCTACCGAATGTTGTGTGTTCACAGTGGTAAATACTTGTTTTTCTCTTTGCATTTACTTCTATTTTCTGGCTTTATCTGAAGTTTTATCATAAGAACACTTTACTTTTCATTGTGTTGAAAATTACCTGATGAGTCTTTCAAAGTTTTAATGATTCGCGTCTTTGGACTTCATTAAATTATACCTGCCAGGTCTGAATGAAGATAGGATTCTGAATTATATCAAATCTAATCAAAGGATATATAGTTAAGTGAGTGTTCTTTAAACACAATTTTACTGAGCTACACAACTAGCTCAATAATACAACAGCAAAAAGAATTTATGCTTCTCCTTAGGGCCTGTCATGCTATTCAGCGTGTTCAGTGACAGTAGACGAGTCTTTGAGAGTGAGTATAATTTTTCAAACAAATCTATTTACAAGTAAAGGTGAGTGTTAGCATTACTAATTAAGTTGGAGTATATACTATTTGGTGATCAAACATTAGATACAACTAAAATATTTAAGATCCTTTAGGTTATAAACTTCCTTCATGAAACTCCCATATGTGAGTCACAAAATTATTCTAGTGATGGTTTTATCACTAGAATCAATATAAATCCTCCTAACATGACAACTCTAAGGGGTGATTTCATTTGAATAGATTCATCCTAGTACGTTTGCCAAAATGAGTAAATGACAAAATAAGTTGCTTAGTTTGTTTATAGTCACTTTATGTTCTAGTTATTTTCGTAGCTAAGACTTCATGAATTCTTTAAATTAAAAATTACTATGTGCTAAGTAAATCAGCAGCCATTTAGATATTTCCTATGACTTCCTCCAAAAAAGACTCTGATTTTTAATGATTTTCTTTGGATTAATGAATTCACTTTCTACCAGTATTGCTAACACCAGAAATTATTTGAACCAACAGAAGATCTATGTTAGACATTGCAGTAGATACACATCTTACTTATGAAGTGATTGGTCCACTGATAAATAATTATTAATAGCTGTCCAGTGAGTATTAGGTACATAATGAATGAAATGAATAATAAGAGATGAAAATAGTTTATACACATGGAGTTTTATTACAGACTGCTGCATAATTGCCCACCCAAAACTTACTGACTTAACTCAAGTCACTTATACTGTTCATGGATCAGCAGTTCCAGCAGGATTCAATAGGAAAAGCTCATCTGTGCCCCATATGGTGCCATCAGGGCTGACTTGAAATCCAGGGGGACCTGGAAAGCCAGTCTGGAGTCACCTATTGTGGGTGAGAGTGGCAGCTGGTTGGTGTTAGCTTTTCCTTGGATAAAGAAGCAAGACCAGGAAGAGGAAAAACAAAAAGAAAAAGGCCTTTATTGCAGGCACGGGAGAGCTGCAGAAGGGTGCAAAATCCCTCAGAGGCAGACAAAGAAGCTGCAGGCTTTTATTAGATTTGACAAGGGGTGGGGTTCGAAGGATGGGCAGCTGATTGGAGGAATGTTGGCGCGTGCGAAAAGCGGGAAGTTCAATTTCGGCTTGCAAGAAAAACATAAAAGTCAGCATTGGAGGGACACACTGTGCTCCAGGGTTCCGTGTCATGTTGGGCAGACACCACGCTGAGCCTGGCACACGGGTGGAACCTATTAGTTGGGGCCGGGAGCGTCACCTGGAAACTGCTCTGACACTTAGAGCATGATATTTGCATTCAAGCAGGCAGAGCCAAATCTGTGCAGTTTTAGGACTGGTTCCTGCTGTGCTCTGTGGGTGGGGACAGTCTCAAAACCAGTCTAACTTCAAAGGGAGGAATTGAGAAGCCACAGATGAAAGAAAATTGGAGTAATGTGAAGGACGGGTGGGACTGAATATACTGGAGTGGCCAGTCTGGGAAAACACAAAATGCCATAATTTCCTATATATTAATATAGATTTTTTATTTGTTAACTGCACTTTTATTCACTAACTTTAGAAAAAGTTTTCAAATAAAATTCATCCTGCTAAAGAGATCCAACAACCATTTATTATTCATTTTCTGAAAAATTATTTAATAAAAAGTAAATTAAGAAAGTAACTGTAGTTTATTTGTCTTACATGGAATAATGTAGGAATCAGCATTTCGCCAGGGATTTAGCTCAGCAGCATAAGCGCCTGTCTGGCAAGCCCAAGTTGTGAGTTTGATTCCCAATACAAAAAAAAGTTTTTTTAATTAAAGAAATAAGCACTTATTTATTTTTGTCTTTTTGAGACAGGGTCTCACTATGCAGTTCAGGTTGCTCTTGAACTCACATCCTACCCAGGCTGACCTCCTGAGTGCTGGGATTACAGTCGTGCACCACCACACCTGGCTTAGAAATAAGCCTTTAAAATAAGGAGAAAAATGTCTTCTGTGTACCCAACCTTAATCCCAATTTAGATGAAAATCTAAATTGTGTTCATCATTTTTAATCTATCCCTATCTTTAAAAATTGAGTTAATCAAGTAAATATATGAAAAAATGTTCAACATCACTGGTCATTCAAAAGATGCAAATTAAAACAATGCTGAGATTCCATCTCACTCCAGAAAGAATGACTATTATCAATAAATCAACTTATAACAAATACTGGAGGAGTTGTGGGAAAAAAGGAACCTTTCTCCATTGTTGGTGGGAGTGTAGACTGGTGCACCCTCTGTGGAAATCAATATAGAGATTCTTCAAAAAAATAGGACCAAAGGTTCCATTTGACTTGGCTATTCCCTTTCTTGGTATAGTACCAAAAGAATGAAAAATGTACTATCACACAATATATGCACACACATGTTTATAGCAGCACAGTTTGTAATAGCTAAATCTTGGAAATAGCCCAAATTTCCATCAACTAATGAATGGATAAAGAAGATATGGGCTTTTTAAAAATATATAATAGACTACTGCTCAGCCATAAAGAGGGATAAGTCTGAGAAATTTCTAGGTAAATGGATGCACGTTGAGGCCATACTCTTTAAGTGAAAAAATCAAACACACAATGTATAAATGTATAAATATCACATTATATCTCTGGTGTGAGAAACCAAAAGTGTAAATAAGGACCAGAATGTATACTAGATATTATTAAATAAGAAGAAAATGCTTAGCTGGGAGGGGGAACTATCAAGGAGGGAGGGGGGAAATGAAAGAAGGGAAAAAGAAAAAACTGATGAGAAAAGAAGGAAAAAATGGAAACAAAGCTTTTGTAAGTAAGGAGGGGAAGAGGAGTTGAAGGGCAGGTAGGGGAATAGAAAAAAAAAGAGGAATTAAGATATACCATATACAGGTACAAAGTTCCTATGATGAATGTGTTAATTATATATATATATATATACGTTAAATATACCAGTAAATTTAATTAATAAAAATGTTGAGGGCTGAGGGTTTAGCTCAGGGGCATAAGTGCCTGCCTGGAAAGCTTGAGGTTATGAGTTCAAGCCCCGTACCAAAAAAAAAAAATTCAGTTCCATGAAAAATAGTGAAACTTCTTGTAATTTTATTAGACCCATTCATCTTAAAATAATGTATTGAGCTCAATATCAAAACAAATAGATACATAATCCTAAAGATGCACATACTATCTTTGTGTACATGGTAGTATCCTATTTATTGGGTGTGGGGGTACCAGGGACTGAACTCACGACCTCACACTTGCCAGCTATATGCTGTGCAGCTGAGCTATATCCCCGGTCCCAGTAGTATCATTTTTTAAAAGAAAAAACAGTAAGAATAATGTTAGGGATAGTTTTATTTAGGTAGTACAAACTCCTAAAGAGATCTAGCCACATTCTCTCTTTCAACCCTAGAAGCTGGAGGGAACGGGCCACACCATCTCGGAGTCTGAGGTGACATGCATGGGTTTGTTATACACGTTTATGAATGTTGCTGGATCCATTAATTCTTCAGAGTTGCAGAGATACTTTATGATTTGTTCTTGGGGGAGCAGGTCAGGTACAATTTGGTGCAAGTTATCACCGGGTCCTTTAGTGCCCACTTTAACAGTCCTAAAAAGGTAGAGCGCCAGTTTGTGAGTCTGGATGAAAAAATCTGTGATGACCTCTTCCAGGGTCTGGGACTGTGTCACATCATCGAGATACAAAACTGGCACTTTCACTCCTGAAACATACCACTGCGTGAAGAGTCTTGTTGGGATGTTATGAGAAATGACTACAATTTTCATTTTTCGAACCCAAAATTCTGTCTCTTTCCTTTCCTGGTTAAAATAATCTGAAAGGATTTGGTGAAGCGTGCCGCTGGAGGACTCAAGGATGTGCAGTATGGAAGCAGGGTAAATGAGGAGTAGCCCTGTCACCGCTTCTGTGGTGTGATGCCTCAGGATCAGCTGGAACGTTTGGTCGTAGTACTCAGTGATTTCTTTTTTCTCCATGTTTGCTCGTATGGTGGCCACCAGAAACATCCTGTGAAGGAGAAACTTCTTGAGCTGCAGTCTTTGTTTCTCCTCCAGAAGGTGCAGGTAATTGCCACGGGGCACCTCTGGCACCAGAAGGGTCTCCAGGGGAAAAGGCCTTTTGCTGCCCCTCTGACCATGGGCCATGAAGGACAAACCAAGTCTCCTTTATCCTCTAGGTGATTCTAGTTTTCAGCAATCACAACAATTACATTCTATCTGGATAGTTCCTGATTGATGAATTCTTATTTTTATTACTCCTGCCAAAAAAGAGTAGATAAAAGTCAGGTGTTACTGAACAGCAAAAACTCTTGCCCAGTATTATCAATAAACAATGTCCTCGAGAGGAATGTTAAAACGAGACACACGAGAGAGATTGTTTTCAGGTTAACAATGAAATCACTTTCAGGGCCAGGGATTTAGCTCAGTGGCATAAGCACCTGCCTGGTGAGTGTGCAGTCATGAGTTCAATCCCCAGTAGCACAAAAAAAAACAAAATAAAATAAAAATTTAAAAAAATCACTTTCATATCCTAAGAAAAATTCTCCACTTGTAATGTCATGGTGATTACAGATGGTTTTGGTTACATTCCTGAAAAATATTTTCTGAGAATTCTTCCAATTTCTTTTATGGATTTAACTGAGATATATAACATCTGGGCACTCTAAGCCTGATTAGAATATCTACGCTTTGTTTGGGACGCTAAGCGTTGGCAGTGTTGTGTGGATGGTCACAGCAAACTCTTAGTTTCCATCCTTTTTTTTCCCCTCTTGTCAACATACCTCTTTTTGTTGATTTTCTAAGATTTAAATAAACATATTCTGCCACTTCACTGAAATCTTATAGTAAGTTTCCTCCTCTGGGCCCGGTCAGTCTAACATCTCCTCTGCCTTCTGGGTACCTGAGGTCCTGCTTGATTGTCCTTCACGTGGCTTTCAACGGCTTTCAACTGCCAGCGCTGGGCCTTCCGGTGGTCGGTGGCCTGGGGAGGAGTCCGATGGCCATGGCGTTAAAGGGCCGGCAAAGCGCTCACAATCCCTTGTCTTCATTTGATGGAGGCGTCTGAAACACTGCCCCACACCACAGCAGAGGACATGAAGCCTTCTTTTCTTTTAAAGAAAGAAAAAAAAACAAAACACAGAAAAGAAAAACAAAAAATAAGAGACATACAAACAAATACAAGAACAACAAAAACCCCCAAACAATAAAATACAGGCTTTCAAAACAAGATGACAGGAATTGAGCAACGGTTATAATATTGCATATTGTTACCTTCAAAAGAGTTGCTTAGATTACCCGATACAGATATGCAAAATTTGTCTCATCGTATGAGTGTTAACTGTTCTTTTCCAAGAATAGAGTTAGTAGTATAATCATCTTAGCTATTTTATGTATATATAAACAATTTTATATCTTTTTTTCTTTTCCCTTCTTTCTTTTCTCCTTTTCCCTATCCCAGTAATTTTTCCCTTTTGAGCAGTTTCTTACCCTTCCACAATATCTACTGTAGATTTTGGATCTTATTTACTCTTAGTTTCATGCACTAGAGAGACAATATAGCTTTTACACGTGAGTCTAATTTATTTCACTTACAAGTATGGTCTCAAGTTTTGCCCATTTACCTAAAAACCTTGACACAGTTCTTCTTTATAGCTGAGTAGTACTCCCTTGTATAAAAACACCGTATCTTTTTTATCCGTTCCTTGGTTGATGAGGAATTTGGATTATTTCCAAGATCTGGCTATTACAAATTATGCTGCTATAAACATGGATGCACATATATCACTGTGAAGCCCTCTTTTTGAGAATGGCTTTGTTATCTAGGGACATTTGTAAGTCAGATAGTGACCTGGGCATCTTCTTTTTTAACTTTTTAAATAAAAAAATGTGATGGTAGAGATCATGTGCTGTTCTTATGCCCCAGTTACCGACCACAGGAACACATCCCTGTATCTGTGTGCTACTTTGCAGAAAGTTCTACAGTAGAATTTGAGTTACTCAATTTAATGTGAATTAAAATTAATTTTAGAAAACAGTAGTATTATCTTGACATTACAGTCACATGAGCTCTAAACAATAATTTTTTTTTTGTCTTTTTGAGACAAGGTCTTTCTATGCAGTTCAGGCTGGCCTTGAGCTCACTTTGTAGCCTAGGCTGGTCTTGAACTCACTAAACAATAATTTTTGCAGGCATAGTGGTACATGCCTATAATTCCAGCACTCAGGAGGCTGAGGCAGGAAGATCACCATGAGTTCAAAGCCAGCCTGGGCTACATAGTGAGACCCTGTCTCAAAACAAACAAAAAAACATAAAAAGCAAGACACAAACAAACAAAAACTTAAAACAAGAATTTTAAAGCAATCAGGTTGGAAAACATCCTTATTTAATTAAAAAATTAAAATTTAGAGTACTTTTTCCTCCTAAATTTTGCTGTTCAAACTAATGATCTGATTTTAATAACATACAGTGATAAATTATCCCAGAAAGTGGAGCTTGAGGGGTAGTTTAATAATTTTTTTTTTTTTTGTACCCAGGATGGAACTCATGACCTCACGCTTACAAGGCAGGCGTTTATGTCACTGAGCTAAATCCCCGGCTAATAATTCTTTAATTGTATGATATATAAAAACAACTGTAATTCCTCACTGTGATTCACATTATCATTTCCTGAAAAAACAAAATCCTTCCCAAAGCGTTACCCTCATAACCTCGTTCTCGTCCTCACTGAAGTTTTTCTCTCCCCTGTTCCTACAACACTGTATTTTGCTGCGCTGCTTTCCAGGTCTGTATTTGTGGTCTAGGGCCTTTTCTCACCTGGCTCTGAGCAATCCTGGGGGCCCACACAGAACACCCACATTCCTTTGCGCTGTAGCTTGGAGCCCTCTGTGATTCTCACTGCGAGGAGAGACCCCTGGTCCTTGGCACTGGTCTCACCTCTAGAAAGCAGGACGGGTACTGCCCATCATCCCAGACCTTTCTGATGAGATCAGCTGTAGTTTGGGAATCTTCCTCCACCTAAGTGTTCACAGCAGATACAACACATTGATAGGGGTTGACAAAGAAGGGAAATCTGAGCCCATGGTGGAATTTTTTCTTCACAGGAAAGTCCTAAGTATTTACCTCGGGTCTCTGATTTACAACACTTCTTTCCTTAAATGTGGTTCTATCCTTTTAAGGTTTAAATGTGAGTACTTTGTTAGATTCCTTATCATACATAGTTCCTTTACAAATATCCAACTTTCTCATGTTTCTTAAAAATCGTTCCTTTACAAATATCCAACTTTCTCATGTTTCTTAAAAATCATTCATCAGCTCCATTCCGTTACTTTCTCTTTATACTCACTTTGAAATGCATTTGGATTCTGAATTTCACTTCCTTCATAGTCCTGTCTTTTGAATTTGGATTTGGATTATAATAAGCCTTTTTTTTTTTCCAAACAGGATCTCACTAGATTGTTCAGGCTGAGCTTGAACTCACTATACAGTTCAGGCTGGCCTCATACTCCTGGTGATCTTCCTGTCTCAGCCTCCCAACTACTGGGATTACAGGCATGTGCCACCATGCTTGGCAAGGTAAGAGTCTTCTACCATCAGTATTTCTCAAGATTTCTCCCCCAAAAATTCAATTCAGTATAAAACGGCAAGGCTTTATGATACATCTGCTGAAAAAGATACTAATTTTACATTTTCACTGCTACATCCCCTCCAGGAAAGTGATAGTTTGTTACCTAACGATGGTCTTGACCAAAATTGGGAGTTTTTACAGAGCATGGTTACCAAAGAGCCCTTTTTGTGTGCTAAACTCACATGAACCTTTAATTGATAGTGGAGAGACTTCCTTTTCATGAAACTATTCTTAACCTGCAGTACAATTTCCTTCCAAAGCCAGCAAAGGACTATTTTTTAAGACAAGAATAACTTCTCTTTTTTTGGTACTGGATATCAAACTCTTAAGAATAGCTTCTGAATGTACCTTCTTGGCTTAATTTTTGTTGACTTCTTTCGTATATTTATTTTCTGATTACAATTATATTCCCTAAAGGACCAAATAAGAGTGGATCACATACAGTAGAGTTCTGAGCAACTCTGGGTCAGTGTTTGAAGACAGAGTCTTGCTATGTAGCCCAAGTGGTCCTCGAACTCACAGCAATCCTTCTGCCTCAGCCTCCCAAGTGCTGGAATTACAGGAGTACACCATCACACGTGGCCTGAGAAAGATTTTTAACTCATTTGTCAAATTCCCATCAGGCTCTTGGGTTCCCTAACTCTTGGCGTAAGGAAAGCTGTTTCATAGTTCTTGTCTTCTCACCTGTCTTTTTTGTTCTCTCTCATCATTTGGCTAATCTGCACTGTTTCTTCCAAATAATTCTTTAAAGATTTCGGTTTCTCCTGCTGTTATGACTTTGACTCCTCCCTCTTCTAACTCAGAGCTTCTCTCTTCAATTAGTGTTTTCCATGCAGCGTCACCTTGGTGATTTCATGTCTCTCTAAATGTTTCCTCCTGTAAAAGGAGGGAATATTGATCTTTCTCCTCATATGTGCTTTTTGTTTCCCTTTTCATTCATAGATCTTGTTTCCTCCAAAATAAACCCAAATAGAGAGTGATTTTCATCATTATAAATATATAAGTTACATAAAACATCAACTAACCCAGTCTTTTTTCAAAAGAATAATAATCTCTTTACAAAGCCTAATTGGCACTAGTTTGAAGAACACGAGTTGTCATTTCGATAAATAAAATGGGGGGGGCATGACTGTAATGCCAGCACTTGGGAGGCTGAGGCAGGAGGATTGGTGCAAATTCAAAGCCAGCGTGGGCTACATAGTGAATTCGAGGCCAGGCTGACCCACATAGTGAGGGCCTGTCCCGACTCACGGGCTGCGCCCTCCCTGGCATTATGTCTTGATTAGCCTTCTTGTCAGAGTCCTCCTGGCACTGAGGTTACTTCCGGCTTCCCTGGCCTCTACCCCTTACAGGGCTCTCTCTAGTTGTAACAAGATAAACTATCTCCAGACATCATCTGATGTCCCATAGGGCAAAACAGCCTCTGCCCAATCCTGAAGGAGACCTTTCCATGGAATCGTTTAGAAGGGAAACAATAAAAGAGAAGAAAGAATTGGGGCTCTTTCCTGTTCTCAGAGGCCCTGCCTTCCGGTGGTTTTCCTTTCCTCATGTGACCTCTGAACTCTTCCCTTGACCTTAGCATCTAACAGGGACGAATCTGACCAGGCAAGACCCCAACAAGTCAGCCCTGGCCTCATGAGTTATAAAAATAGTTGTGTTTTTCCTAGACTGTCCTTCTCCCTCAATTTTAAGAATTTTAGCGGGGACCATGCCTGTAATCCCAGCACTAGGGAGCTTGAGGCACGAGGATCACCACGAGTTCGAGGGTAGCCTCGGCTACATAGTGAGTTCAAGGTCAGCCTGAACTACACAGTGAGATCCTGTCTCAAAAAAAATAAATAAAAATAAAGAAAATATATATATATAATTCTTTCAGACTTGAAGTGCTTCCATTATCATAGATGCTCACAAAGCTGACTTCAAAGAGGAGATGCCATTTCTATGTCAAGACTCTGAAAGTGACTTGTCAGGATCAGCCCACCTGAAATGCCAGAGTTGGACTTGCACTCAGCTCCACCAGACTCCAGAGCTCAGCTCCTAACCGCTGCTGAGGAAAAAAAGCTACTCTACTTTAAAAGCCTTTATGATCAGGAGGTGTCTCTGTGCCCCATCCCGGTGGTGTGGTTCATTTCTGTGCCTCAGGAATCTTTGCTCCAAGAAGCCCCTTGTGCACCCTTGGCGGCCAGCACCCTGAGGAGCAGCTCGGAAGGTTTCCGGGACCCTGAAGTCCTGGCAAGGTCCTGCTGTCCCCAGGACTGAGGTCCCCTGGGGCCTCAGTGAACCATGAGAGCGAATTGAACATAGGTGTGGATACACACACACACACACACACACACACGAGATCATGGAGACAGGCCCCAACTCAAGCCCGGGTTGTGGTCACCGGGAGAGGACGTCAGACCCTGCGTTGTGTGATGCGCTCCAGAAGCCACATGAGCAGGGAGCCAGCGCAATCTGTGCCTAGGCCCAGGCCAACTGCCCCGCTCAAGGGGAAACAAAGGGACCCACTGGCTCTCTGCCCCTGGCCCACCCCCTCGGCGCATGCAATGGCCGCCCAGGCTTGGCCTATGTCCCCTGGTAGCACCGTGCCTGGCTCCGCTAGGGAGGGTGAGAGGAGTGAGGAAGCCTGGCAGAGTCTGCGATCTGGGGCGTCAGGAAGAGAGAGCAGGGCTGAGAAGTAGACTCCAAGGTCGAAGGGGCAGAGAGAGAGAAGAGCTCCCCATCCGATCCGTGAGGGGATGAAATTCGGCCCCCAGGAGAGTTGCGATTTCTCGATTCCTTAATGAATGAAGACTGACATTTCTATAGATGCTTTTAATAAAAGGCATCTGTGAAGCAGTGCTGCTATTTCAGTAGAAATGATCTCAAATTATAAGGTGAATATGAATAGAGACCTGGACAAAAATAGATTCTGTAATCTCTGCATCATGATTTTTAGATCCCTGATTGTTGTAGTCACACTATATGGGGAAAATTTATGCTAAAAAAAAAAACAGGAAGTACTAGACAGATATGATGTGATTTCTCACCAAGTTCTATGGCAAGGGGAGTCCATTTTTGTCAATCTGATGAAGCATTCAAAGAAACCATATGGCTCTTTTCAAGATGAATTTGAAGATTATATAAAAGTGCAGAAAATCAGAGATTTAGAGCCAAAAATTTGTTTCAGAAAGATGAGAAGCTGGGCTGGGCGTGGTGGTGCACTCCTGTAATCCCAGCACTTGGGAGGCTGAGGCAGGAGGATCGTTGCAAGTTTGAGACCAGCCTGGGCTACAAAGTGAGCACAAGGCCAGCCTGAAATGCATATCGAGACCCTGTCTCAAAAAAGACCAAAGAAAGAGAGAGAGAGAGAGAGAGAGATGGGTGTGGTGGCACACACCTGTAATCCCAGGACTCAGGAGGCTGAGGCAGGAGGATCATTGTTAATTCGACACCAAACTGGACTACAAAGTGAGCTCAAAGCCAGCCCAAATTGCATAGCAAGATCTTGTCTCAAAAAAGACAAAAAAAAAAAAAAGAAAGAAAGAAAAGGAAGATGAAAGATGTTTGGAAACCTGTGGGAGTATGGAAGAAATTAATTCCAGGCTCACAGATTGAATGTTTGATCAGAGACTTCATCTGGAACCATCCAGACCTACACAAGATACCTCACAGAAAAGCACTTACCTCAGGGGTCCCCAGTCTTGAGGCAGGCCAAGACCACAGTCTAAACTGCTGTTGGTGCCCCGGGGAGCATTTCTCAGCAAAACCAGCACCCCCAACCGACTGCAGTCAGCGAGCATGTAATCATGGTTCAATCGGTGTGGAATCCCCAGGCCCCTGGCACCTCTCTGAGGAAACCAGTACCCATCCAGCCAGTCATCAGAACAGAAGGCACCAGGGAAAAGCAGAGAGAGTCCAAATAGGAGCATCCCAAGTGTAAAGGGAAAAGAAGTTCTGAGGATGAGAGAGCATCCAAAGGGAAAAACAGAGGTGCAAACAGAAACTGCACAGTTCAACTGGAACAGTTTAAGCATCAAAAAGAAGGGAAAAGGGCGGGCATGGTGGTGCACATTTGTAGACTCAGCACTCAGGAGGCTGAGGCAGGAGGATCACTGTAAGTTGAGGCCATCTTGGCTACATAGTGAGTTCAAGGCCAGCCTGAGCTGCTTAGTGAGACTCTGTATCAAAAAAAAAAAATGTGGGAGGAAGCCTAGAAAGTTAAATTGAGAATATACCTCTTTCCGGGTGTTCTTGTGAGAGTGACATCATCTTTAAACCCTATGTGGCAATCCCTGATGTACTGCCATGATGTCCAGAGAAGACAGGGTGACCTGGAAATCCAACTACTTCCTTAAGATCATCCAACTTTGGGATGATTATCCAAATGCTTCCTTGTGGGAGCCGAAGCCATGGCTCCAAGCACATGCAGAGATCCGCGTGTCCCTCCGAGGGAGGCTGTGGTGCTGATGGGCAAGAGCACCATGATGCACAAGGACACCCAAGGACACCCAGAAAACAACCCAGCTCTGGAGAAACTGCTGCCTCATATCCAGGGGAATGTGGGCTCTGTGTTCACCAAGGAGGACCTCGCTGAGGTCCGGGACACACTGCTGGCCAGTAAGGTGCCAGCTGCTGCCCGTGCTGATGCTATTGCACCATGTGCCAGCCTAGAACACTGATCTGGGGCCTGAGAAGACCTTTTTCCAGGATCTGGGAATCACCCCTAAAATCTTCACGGGCACCACTGAAATCCTGAGTGACGTACAGCTGATGAAGACTGGAGACAAGCCAGGCATGGTGGAGCACTCGGGAGGCTGAGGCAGGAAGATCATTGCAAGTTCGAGGCCAGCCTGGGCTACAAACAGAGCCCAAGGCCAGCCTGAACTACTTAGGGAGACCCTATCTCAAAAAGAGGAAAAAAAAAAGGTTAGAGACAAAGTGGGAGCCAGTGAGGCCACCCTCCTGGACATGTTGGACATCTCTCCATTCTCCTTTGGGCTGATCATTCAGCCAGTGTTTGACAACGGCAGTAAGTACAAACCTCAGTGTTTGACATTACAGAGGAAACTGCATTCTTACTCCTGGAGGGCGTCTGCCATGCTGGGTTTGTCTGCAGATTGGTTTCCCAATATTATATCAGTGCCCTGTTCTGTCATCAGTGGTGCCGGTGGGTCCTGGCTCTGCCTGTGGAGACTGATCACCTCTTCCCACTTGCTGTCCACTTGCTGCTGCAGCCACCCTAGCCGAGGAAGAGCTGGAGAGTCGGACAAGAATCTGGGATTTGATCTCTCAGCCTGATCACCAAAAAGCAAACCGCTCAGCATGCCGGATTGGCAAAACAAGGAATAAAGGCATAAGTCTCAAAACAAGAACAAAACCCCCAAAAGGAGAACACAGTGAAGAGCTTGGCTGGAGCACAGGGCTGTGCTGGGTCACAATCTGACCTGTGCAGGATCAGACTGTGGCCGGGCTGGGATGCTGGTAGTTGTGAATGGTGACCTCAGGGGGATCCCACACTGTCTGCTCAGATGACTTCCTGTCCCCGCAGTACCCCAATGTGGCACGGTGACATCAGCAAGTTCCTGGCTGTGCTGAACATGAGCAACATGCTCTCAGAAGGCACAGGGTCAGGCTGTAGCCCAAGGAACGTGCCCACCTCCATGCCATCCTGCGTGGGGACTTTGTCTCTGATGGTGCTTTGATTTCAGTACCCAGAGTGCCCCAGAGAAGAGCCACTCTGAGTCTGGAGTTTGGGAGCACAGTGCCAAGGAACCCTGTCACCCATGCAGCTTGGCTGAGATGGAGGAGCCATGCCATGTTTGTGTGTACGTGCGATGCACACGATGCATGTGTGACTGGTGATGTGACTGGTGAGCTGTGGCAGGCCTCAACCAGCACTGGGAGCTGGGTGTGGGACAGGGAGCTGGTACTTTGCTGCATGGAGTCCGTGGGTACCTCCTGACATGCCGCCCCTGCTCGCAGGATGCAGGATGCCCCTTCTGCCCTGAGGGAAGAGGTCGTGCTGAGCTCCAGCCCCTTCCATTGTGTGTGCACTGTGCAAGGTGGGTGTCAACCTGGAGTAGACAATGAAGATCTGGGTGAGTGGCAGAAGCCAGTGGGCAGGATTCTGGCCGTGAAGGAGAATGTGGTGGGCAAAGGAAGGGAGCGGGTCCAGGCCAGCAGCTGACTGATTGCCCCTGCCTCCCGCTGTTCCAGAAACCCAGAAGTTGTCATGTATCACAGCAGGTGGCAAGAATTCAGCCTTGTCGCCTGCTGTTGGCTGTAGGACTGGGGAGCAGGGTGGAAATTGTGACCAGGTGGCAGTGTGGCTGAGGAGGCCAGCTCAGCGAGGACCTGACAGTGGTACCCCAGGCCTTGGGTCTGTGGATGGTGTCCAGCAGGGAGGAGCTACTGAGCTGGCACTGAGTAGAGCACATGAACTGCCACTTTGGCTAGGAGAAGCCAGGGATCAGTCCCCAGGGCCACCCCCAACCCAATTTTCCCAGATGGCATGTGGGCAGTGGGCACCCTTGGCCCCCTCATCCTGGTCTAGGACCCTTCTCCTATGAGGCTGATTCATTAGAACCCAAGAGTGCAGGAAGCTATTACTCCTCATCCCCAATACCTGCCATGGTTCCTGGAAAATGTTTGTTGAATCTGTTGTTTTATTTGTTTGTTTTTTTAATTTGTTTTTTGGTCTTTTGGAGACAAGGTCTCACTATGTATGTTGAATCCATTTGAAAGAATGGAACATTCTGGAAACCTTTCTTCCCTCGCTGAGCATGAATTTGAGAACTGTCAAATGCAATGTTAACACAAGGAGGGTGAATCTCTAGCTGGAGTGTTTGGGACTTACGGGCCAAGAGATGGCATCTCATGGCACGTTACCCACTTCCTGTCCTGCCCATGAAGATCTCCTTGGGTGTCACACGGCAAGGACCATGATTAAGGGTGATGCTACAGTGTGTGTCAAGGATGGCATGAGGGACCCCAGGCTCCTCCCTTGCTGTATGCTCTCAAGGACAGGAACCCCTTTGGCTCCCTATCCCCACCCTAGATGTCTCAGGCAGAAGCAGGATGGGCTATTGTCACGCTTGTTCCTGAGGGGACAGGTCACATGGCACCTTGGGCTCCTCACTGGTGTCTTAGGCAAGCCCTTTCATCCAGTTCTTCCTGGCTGGCATTGGGTGAAAGTATGAGAGCTTAGTCTTTCCTAAAACCCTATGTTAATTTACAAGGCTGTTTACCTAGATCAGGGACAGGGAGACTTTCAGAGCTTTCAATGATACAAAAGCCCGCTGTGGTGTGTATACCATAGGATCCCACCACTGACCTAAACCTATAAGTTAAAAAGAAGTTGGCCTGGAGAAAGAACAAGGCCACAAGAGGAAGCAAGCCCAGTCTGGGAACCAGCTCCACGTGCGGGCCACTGCCGGGCTGGGAACAGCCAGAACCTAGCCCCTTCTGGCCTGTGGGCTGGCAACAAAGAAGGGTCACCCTGTAAGCAACTGGCTTTTCCAGAGAAACACAGGCTGTGATGATAGCTGTGGAGGTGAAGTGCAATTGGATGCCTGTGGTGCTTTGGTGTTTCACTAACCCTGCAGGTCTAGGGTCAGTGGTCTGATCACAGGTTCAGAGGATAATGGTACGCAGTGTGGCATCTAGCAGGGGATCTCCTTCTGAGGGCTGCAGCCATTGTTGATTCCCTATGGTCTTGTTTTGAGGTCCTATATCATTCTCATTGTTCAGTTGTGTTGGGTTTTATTCTCTCTTGTTTTGATTATATAAAATCCTATGGCAGGAACAGCTGTTTCAAAGATAGCAAGATATATTATGGTGGCAATTTTGGATTTGTTATTGGCTTGTTTTGAAGTCCTTTATGGCATTCATTGTTTTGTTTTTATTGTTTCTATTCTATTCTGGTCTGTTTGATTTTTACCATGTTCAAAGTTATCTGCAGCTATTTTGAAGATGTCAAGGGAAATTATGGTAACTATTGTTGATTTCATAATGTTTTGAAGTCCTGTGTCTCTTACATTGGTTTGTTTTGTTTTGTTTTTTCTGCATCCTCTTTAAAATAATAATAATAAAGAAGAAGCTGACGGTGCAATTTTCCTATCATTAAGTCATTATAGTTTTATAAAGAAAAAGAGGAACTGCAATATTTGAACTTAACACTCTCTCTACTTCTGTCTTTCCTCTGATATTATCCTGAGGATTCCCCCGCTACATGGGTCTATAGAAAGCAGGTGACAATGCGTGACAGACTGGTGGGGACCAAGGACAGAGCCAAAAGAAGACTGATTAGTAGGATGCAGAAAACTCCAAACAAAACTTTCCAACAGCAAAGGATGTACACAGGCATTTGACTACTGAAAATTGCAGTGAGATGCAATAGCTGTGGAATGGAAAGTTTCTCTTTTGGTTGTGGTTATTTGGGGTCCTATGTGTCTCATTTATCTGTGTCTTTTTCCCTATGCTTGGGCTACATAACAAGACTCTGTCTCAAAAAAAAAAAGAGCTGGGGATTTAGCTCAGCGGCATAAGCACCTGCCTGGTGAGTGCAAGGTTGTGAGTTTGATCCTTGGTACAAAAAAAAAAAGAGAGAGAGAGAGAGAGAGAGAGTGGCTTCTTTGAGGATCTGCAGTCTTGGCTTTTTGTTGTTGTTTTTGTTTGTTTGGTCTTTGAGACAGGGTCCACTATGTGGTTCAGGCTGGTCCCGAACCCACTATATAGCCCAGGCTGACCTCAAACTCATAGCAATCCTCCCGCCTCAGCCTCTTGAGTGCTGGGATTACAGGTGTGCACCGTCATTCCTGGCCAGGACCTGCAGTCTTGGAATCTAACCAGTCACTGTTTTCTTCTAGTTGCTTTATGGCCCATGGGTTGCTGATGAGCCCCACTCTGCTCCCAAGGTCCCTCTGTCTGTGCACCCCAGGCTATGGCAAACATGCATGTCTGTGCTCATGTGGGTAGCTGGGGATGTAGGTACTGGGGTGGGGATTCAAGCGGACTGCTAGACTTCGTGCCAGCACTTTCAGACCCAGCCACCTCTGAAGCTGCCCATACCAGGCCTGGCTTCTCACCATGGAGTGCAGAGTCCAGTGTCCTTCCTGGCCTGAGCCTAAACTTCTCAGGAGGACTCTGTCTAGCCTGCACCCTCACCATGTTCTCTTGTAGCACATTTCTCTCTTGTTTTGATTTTATATAATCAAAACAAGAGAGAATAAAACCCAACACAACTGAACAATGAGAATGATATAGGACCTCAAAACAAGACCATAGGGAATCAACAATGGCTGCAGCCCTCAGAAGGAGATCTTGTGGCTGTCTCTCATCCAGCTGCTGCGGTGGGTAACCCTGGAAACCCTGAAGCTGTTCTGCGGTCCTCTGGCCCTTCCCCGAATGGTTCCTGGTTAAACCTTCCCAAACACAATCAATGCTGCCCTGAATTTCTTCTCCAACTCTAGCCTGCTGTGTGGAAGGCATCACTTTTGGAGTAAAAACTCACACTGTCTTTGCAGTTTGTGTCTTTGCAGATTTTTCTTGGGGCCAGCGTTGCTGGCCTGGTCCATGGTGACTCCCTGGAGCTGCTGACCCTCAGGCCTCACTTCCTCTCCCCAATCACTGGCCTCATTCATGATCAGCGCATCTGCTGCTCCACATTGAAGAGAAACAAGATGTAAAGTGGGCTCGGAGTTGACTGCGGACAAGGCCAAGACACCGAATCCACAGGGGCGGAGTTGGCAGGGGGCCAGTGTGGCTCTGGTAAGTTTTAGCTCTGGATTCCTAGGTCACTTCTTTTGCAGCTGAGGTTTCCTGAAGGCATGGGTGACTCATTCCCTTCCCATTGCTATGCTTTTCTGTTGAATCCCCAGTCCTTTTTAAAATTTTATTTTGAAAGACTGGGCATAGTGGCACATGCCTACAGTCCCAGTACTTGGGAGGCTGAGGCAGGAGGATTGCAGTGAGTTCAAAGCCAGTCTTGGGCTACATGGTGAGTTCAAGGTCAGCCTGAATTACACAGTGAGACTCCGTTTCAAACAGCAACAACAAAAACTAAACTTTTTTTTTTTTTTGAGATGAGGAAGACCTTGCTAAATTGCTAAATTGCCCAGTCTGGGCTCAAACTTGGACTCCTCCTGCCTCAATATCTCAGGGTGTTGCAATTACAGGTGTGTGCCTCAAAGAACCATTCTTTTATAGATTATAGATAATCTTTTTCTAAGTCACTTTTTTTTTTTTGATAACAGGGATCGAACTCAAGACCTTGCACTTGCCAAGCAGGCACTGTGCCACTGAGCTGTATCCCTGGCCCTTTAACCACTCTTACCATCTTTACATCTCAGTCTTCCTTGCTTTAACTAAACATATTTATACATAGTTATTATTTTGCTTGGACTTTATTATGATTTTTACATTTATAGAATTATGCCTTTCTGGAATTTTTTGACCATTATTTTGAAATATCCAAGATGTGTAGCATTCTAATTATTTACAAGGAAACAAATACTGAAAACTCCCTTGAGGAGAGGCTGGCTTCTGTCCCAAATGTCTCCTTGCTGGCCTCCCAAAGCTTCGTGCCCTGCATTGTTCCAATACCATCTACAGCCCACATCTGAGGCCAATCACCCGCAGTGGGGAAATGAGTGTCCCATATTCCCAGAGAGAAGCTATGGATAATAGTGCCAGGCGGCTCAGAGCAGGCTGGTGATGTGGATGGCAGAGAATTTATCAGTAGACAAGAGATATGGGAAAGACAATAGGTTATTTGATCACTGGGCATACTATCAAGAGGGGCAGTGAGCAAGTATCCAACAGAAGAATCACACAGCCCTGGTGAAAGATTAGGATTTTTTTTTAAGGAAATGAAGATGTGGGAAACAGCCTGAGTTGGTAGGTATAGATATTTTAGAAACAATTTCTAGGGCATCCTATCCTTTGTTCCTCCTTCAAGGACATCTGTATTGTAACTAAAGTGGGACATCAAAGTTGCAAGTTGTCAAAGCCTGGGGTTTAGGCCTTGCAAAGATTCTTTAGACTTACATAAGGATGTCTGTGTGTTTCAACCTTTCTGGGAAAAATACAGCATCTGCTTAGGGAAGGAAAGGATTTTTGTATTTACTTTTATATCATGGGGGTTTTTAGTCCTCATTAGTGCAGTGCTTCATGACTGGCCAGTTCGTGCTGGGCAGAAATGTGCTGCAAGAGAACTTTAACCCTTTTGTCATAGCAAAAAGAAGCATCTAACTCCAAAACTGTTTTTACATGGACAACATTCTCTTCCTCCAGCAATAACTGCTGGGACGACGAAGGTATCTGTCTCTCTTCTCCCAGAACATCTTCTTTCCAGACTCTGCTGCAGCACACGGCACAGGCGTGGCCAGCCTTCTCGTGTGTGCAGGACTGTGAACATTTCAACATCTCTGCCAGGCTCATTCCGGTTGTATTCCTAGCACTCTGCCTAACTGCTGGCGTACAGTAACTACTCAGCCAAAGTGCAGCCAATCAGAGAGCAGACTTTAAGGCATGTGTACCTAGCATTATATAGAAACTTGAACTGGGCTTGGAGGCCAGTGCCTAAAATTCCACCACTTTGGGATGCTGAGGGAGGAGGATTGCAAGTTTGAGTCCAGCTTGGACAACATACTGACTTAGAAAGATCCTGTCTCAAAAAGAAAAAATTCTGGAGCTTATACTTCAATGCAAAGGTCTTGGTTCAATCCCCAGTACCATAGACACACAGAAGTGTGAGCTGAGAAAAAATCAAAAGAAAGCTAACATTGAATTTATATGAAATTGTAAAAATCATCTAACACAATCATTTAATAAAATGTTTCAATACTATAAAACCAGGAGGCATATAATAGGATATTGTTTCTGTTCATGAAAAAAAAATCCCACATTGTTCTTTTTTTAAAATTTGATTTTCTAACTGCTCGGTAAAAACAACTGCTTGGCCCCTGTTCATGGAAATGCCATTAATGTCTAGAAGAGAAGAATGTAGCGATGTCACTAGCTCAGTAATCTCTACCCCACCAGTGCAGGGACTACAGGAGCGACTGCGATGGACAGCCAACTTCAGGGCTGACTCCGCACCTGTCCCGCAAGAATGGGAAGCCCGGCGTCCTGAAGTTCCTGGAGGGGAGCCTGAGTCTGCTAAGGGAGCCCTAGCAGCTCTAGAGGGTTTTGCTGTTGACCAAGTGTGTCAAGCTCTGTCAGATATGATTCTCACAGTTACCAAGCCAGACAGGGAGACGTTATGACTCCTATTCCACAGAAAGAGGCTCCGAAAGAGTCACGTTTCTTGGACAATTTGCCCGCGATGACATCCATAAAGCCTAATAACTGACCCAGTGCAGTGAGGCTTCGAACCAGAGACCTTTCCAATCCGGGGGTCAGGTACCACTTCTGGCTGTCTGCCTGGAAGGGAAGGAATCAGTAGAGGTCAGCAGAGAGGAGAGTCCTGCGGAGACTTTGGTAACAACCCTGTAGGATACTCGGGCAAAGGTGGACCAAATGATCCCATCGCACCGTTGGGCAAAGTACTGCACTATCTTTGCGAGGGTAAAAGGGCGGGGCTACGGGGCAGCGGGGCGGGGCTGGGGCACCGCCCGCCTGTCCAGGCAGGGTGGGCGGGGCTTCCGCGGGGCGGGGCTTCCGCCCCAGGCTGAGCCCAGCAGGCAGAGCCCGCGATCCAGGGAGCCATGGCCGGCTGTGGGCCTCCTAGCGGCGGCTACGGCGCGACCCGGCGGCCACTGCATTCGGCAGAGGCGGTGGACGTGGCCTCGGCCTCCAGCTTCCGGGCCTTCGAGATACTCCACTTACACCTGGACCTGCGGATCGAGTTCGGGCCGCCCGGGCCGGGCCCGGGGAGCCGGGGGCTGAACGGCACGGCGGTGCTGGAGCTGCGCTGTCTGCTGCCTGAGGGCGCCGCCGAGCTGCGGCTCGACTCGCACCCGTGCCTCGAGGTGAAGGCGGCCACTCTGCGGCGCGAGCGGCCCGGCGCGGAGGAGCCGTCCGCGGAGCCCGTGGCCTTCCACACGCGGCCCTTCTCACACTACGGCGAGGTCCTGTGCGTGGCCCTCCCGCAGCCCTGCCGCCCCGCCGAGCGCTTCCAGCTGGTGCTCAGCTACCGCGTCGGGGAGGGACCCGGGGTGAGTGCGCCCGGCCCTGGCCGCCGCTTCCTGCCCGCCCTTCCGGCCCCAGCCTCAGCAACCCTGCCCCGGGGTTAGGGGCCTCCACCCCTTCCCGGAGCTCCATGGCCTCCCCCGGGCCACCCAGCTCCCCCGCAGCTGCGGCCCGGGGTCCCTCTGGGCTCCGATCCCTCCGGCCTGGGCGTCCTCCCCGCCTTCCTTTTTGGTCTGCGACCCCCGCATTCCCCCGGCTCGCACCCTACTCTTTGGTCCGGCGCAGCCTGCTGGATGAGGAACTGTCCCACCCCCAACTTAAGGCAGCCGCGGAACTTTGGAGCATAGGGCCCTGATGAGCAGTTACTTTGTCCTGCTTTATGGGTCCTGGACAGTGCTGGCAGACTGCCTACCTGTGTGCTGACTCGGTCCTTATTCTGTGTGCTCTTCCAGTTCCACAAGCTGATCCTGAGGCCCGGTCAGTATTTTTGTTTCCTCTTAGGAAGTCCTGGATTTGATTAGAACTTGAGTAAGAGTGGAGAACTAGAATTAAATATTCTAGGCCTCCTCACTGTTGGCTAGTTCTTAAATGCTTGTTTTTGTTAAATTGTTTTTTTACTTTTTTGAGACAGGGTCTCCCCTATCGAGTTCTGGCTGGTCTAGACCACTATGTAGCCCAGGCTGGTCTCCAACTCACAGTGATACTCCTGCCTCGGCCTCCCCAGTGGTGGAATTACAGACATGTGCACCGATACTTGACTGTTAAATCTTAATTTTTTTTTTCTTTTTTCAAGACGAGGTTCTAGCTATGAAGTACAGGCTTGAGCTCACTTATGTAGTGCAGACCACCCTTGAACTGATGGTGAGCCTCCTGGGTGTTGGGATGGCAGATGTGTGCCACCACACCTGTCCAGACCAGAAACATTTTAAAAATAAGTGGTCCAAAGAACCGTTCCGTTTTCCATCTTTAGCTTTGGGAGGAATAAACAATCTTGTGATGGAACTTGTTAGAAAATGAAAATAGAACTTATTTGAAAAATCAAAGTCTATAAAGCATGTGATGCAGACAAGCCTCGGAGTCCAGTAGAAAGTATCTGTCAATGTCTTAGTTGCTGTGTTACTGGTGCCCACTTTTTTGACAGGAACTAGAAATTAAACAGAGTGAATAGAAAAATTAAACCCTCCCTAAATCTGCCTGCTGAAAGTGGCACCTCAAATCGAACAGCATCGTAGAGCAACTCTTGTGTGTGAAGGTGGTGGCAGGGGTCTGGGGCAGGTCCCATTAGGGGCTGCATGTACTCCTCCTACTGTCTCTGCCACCTCTCTGATGAAAGGTCTTGGTCACTACTGCCTCTCTTCCCAAGTTCAGGCTTTCTCTATAGAGCATGTAATTGTCAGGGGTCTCTCCCTTTGTCTGCCCATCATTAAAAGCAAAAGCAACAGCAACTCAGACAAGGATGATGATAAGGAATTTTGGTGGAGGGATTGATGCCTGGTTTTGTTTTTTTGAGACAGGGTCTCACTATGCAGTTGAGGCTGGCCTTAAACTCACTATGTAGGCCAGGCTGGCTTCAAACTCTGTGATCCTCCTGCCTCAGCCTCCCAAGTGTTAGGATTACAGGCCTGCATCACCACACCTAGCTGTCAGTATGATTTCTGACTATTGATACTGATCTCAGTCACTGTGCTGTGGTGTTTGGCAGGTTTCTCTATTGCAAAGTTGCCGTTCCCCTAATACTATGCTGTCTTTGTTGGAAGCAACTGATTCTTTTTCATACTCAAAAACAAAAACTAAAGCAAAGAATGATCCAAGTGCTGGGCATGGTGTCACATGTCTGTAATTACAACACTTGGGAGCTGAGACAGGAGGATCGCTGGAGTTTGAGGCCAGACTGGGCTATACAGTAGACAGCCAGCCTGAACTGTATGGTGAGATCCTGTCATAAAACAAAAGAAAAAGACCCAACATCCCAGTGTAGCTTCCTTATACTTAAAAATAGGTTTTGGGCAACCCATTCAGGACACTCCTGTCTCTCAGGAGCTATTCCTAGCCCCCATTCCTATTCCTTATCCTTTTTCTCCAATACATTTTCCTATTCTTAAAACAAAACAAAAAAAAGCCTCTGTATTCAGATGCCTTCATTGTACCTGCCCAGGCCTGCCCCCACTGCTCTGTTTCCAGAACCTGTCAAGCATTTCCATGCCTACATCCCCTGAGGCCCTCACTCCAGCATCTGCCCTATCCTTTAGAATGGCTTTTTCCATTGATTCGTTCCTGTAATCTCAGCACTAGGGAGGCTGAGGCAGGAAGATCACCGCAAGTTCGAGCCAGCCTGTGATACATAGTGAAATTTTCTTCTTTTTTTTTTTTTTTTTTTGGTACCAGGGATTGAACTCATGGCCTAGCACTTACCAGGCAGGTGCTGAGCCACTAAGTTGGATTCCCTGGCCCTATGTAGTGAATTTAAGGCCAGCTTGTCTCAAAAAACTGAAAAAAAAGAAAGAATGTCTTTTCCCCTCCTTTTCAGTCTGACACTGCTCACCTTGGACTACCCAACCAGAGAGGTTTTTTGCTTTACCCGTGAAACCTTCCTAGAGTGACCTAGTCTGTTTGTAAATTCTAAATGGTATTTGGTGCTGCCCCCCATCTCAGTGTTTTAAGTCCTCTCCTTTTGCTGCGGATGAAACTAAATTTGTTATAATCCTTCAGGTTTTCCCGCGGCTTAAGAGTTCATGGAAAACAAATTAAGAATTAAGGAAGCTATGGGCAGTGGATGCTCACCTGGAGAACTGATTCCCGAAAGGCTGAGGCAGAAGGGCCCTGGACTCCCTGCCTGAGGCCAGCCTTGGTGACAGTGACCCGCCTCTTTTCAAAACAACAGTGATGTAGCCATGCCTATATTTTAAAATATATTTAGTCCCAAAAAGTAAACCGTAGGAAGGGACAGCACAGGTTAACCACTGACTCCTAATTTTGTTCTTCTCTTCTGTGTTTTATTGCTATAGATTCAGTTTATGTTCAGTGAAAAACTACTATGGTGGGAAGGACCCAGGGGTGGACAGGATGACAGTGTTAGCCAGGCATGGGAGTGCTGAGATGACCCAGGGGACACACTGAAGGGAGGACCCTTTGTGGCGGCTGTGCCCCAGGAGGGAGATGTCATGCGTGGCATGGATTGCAGGATGGTGGATAAATACACAGCGGGAGAGCGCTTTCCAGACCAAGCCAAACTGGGTGGTGGAAAGAATTAGAGTGCTGGGTGTGGTGGCACACACCTGTATCCCAACACTCAGGAGGCTGAGGCAGGAGGATAGCATGACTTGGAGGCTAACCTAGAGACCCTACCTCAAAAAGGACCCCCCCCCAAAAAAAAAGAGAATCCTCTGAAAATTTCCCATGCCAGCCCAGCTCCCTGTCCCGCTGGCCCAGGCTCTCATGGGGATGGCGTTTGTGAATGCTGTTCTGTTCCTGCAGGTTTGCTGGTTGGCTCCTGAGCAAACAGCGGGGAAGGAAAAGCCCTTTGTCTACACCCAGGGTCAAGCTGTCCTGAACCGGGCCTTCTTCCCTTGCTTTGACACTCCTGCTGTGAAATACACATACTCTGCGCTTGTTGAGGTGCGGAAGCTAGGGATGGGTACACCTGCCTTTGGGATGGGAGTATAATTCCATCCAGGGACAGTGGCACATGTACCTAGAAAGAACCCTGGCCACTGGGGGGACTGGGGCATCGAGAATGAGCCCCGCTTGGACAACATAGTGAGACTCCCATCTAAACAAAGCAAAACAACTGCATATACGTCATGTATATACTTTTATAGATGATATTTATATAAATATATCTCATCTATTAAGTCTCATTTCAGTTGAGGTTATGTCCCTTCTAGTGGTATCTCTAAAAGATTTTCTTTTAAATTCTTCTACTTCTGACTCTGGGCGTTGTGGCTCACGGACATGGTGGCTCACCAGCCCAGGCTGGTCCTGAACTCCCTGCAATCCTCCTGCCTCAGCCTCCCAAGTGTTGGGATTATAGGCATGCAGCACCACACCCAACTAGTACAGGTTTAGTTTCTCAAAGCCTTTGTGCTCTGCAAGACAGACTCTGGGGTGTGACCATTCACCAGCAGGCTGCTGGCTGTGCTGTCCCTTGGACTGGTCCTTGGGGGCCTCTCCAGGACACCTGAGCTTTCTTTATTGCCAGGTCCCAGATGGCTTCACAGCTGTGATGAGCGCAAGCACCTGGGAGCAGAGAGGGCCGAATAAATTCTTCTTCCAGATGAGCCAGCCTGTCCCCTCCTATCTGATAGCCTTGGCCGTTGGAGATCTTGTTTCGGCAGAAGTTGGACCCAGGTAGGAAACAAAAGAGCCAGAGGCAAAGGGACTGAGGAGGAAAAGGAGGTGGGAAATGAGTTTGAATTCTGCCTCTGGGTGTGAGCTCACTGGTCCTGCTGGCCCTGGCCACTGCCCTGGGCCACCTTGCTGAATTATGTTGGGGGCTTTGGTAACAGTTTTAGAAGAGCAAGCTTGAGTTCTAACTGCCCTTTTAGCAGCTACATTTACTTTTTTGAAAACTTTATACCAAATCTCATTTTTTCTAGTGCTTAATTCCTGAAAATACACAGCTTTGCCCTCTAAAAAGGAAAGAGACTCCTGTCTGCTCCAGATGCAGGAACCGAAACTTGCAGGGAGAGGGCGCCTCTCTGAAACTCCTGGGTGGATTGAGTTGCAGCCTCAGCTAGAGGGCCGGGGCCGGGGCCAGGGGGAGCCCTCTGTCCTGACGGGGAAAGGAGCTGCTTAACCTGGGTAGCTCCTTTATTTCTGCACCCAAGAGGAAGATGTCAATTTCAGCCCCACTGCACAGCAGCTTGTTTGCCTGGCTAGCCTGGGCTCTTGTCTTCTTGGAGCTGGAACAGTTTGTTTACCTGGCTTGTTTGGGGCTCTCTGAGTTTTCAGGGCTGGGCTCGCTTAACCCCGCACGTGATCAGTCTCCAGCTTCAACGGCTCTTTACGTTGAGTGAAGAAAAAGAGATTTTGTGTAGCTTCCTGAGACAAGAACTTTGACCAGGACAGGATTTCCCTGGCTGTCACATAATCTGTTGCAAAGTGGCCAAAGGTTGGAGTGCAGAGCTGAGACCCTTTTCTTGGCCCTGTTTTGGTCCTGCTCAGCTCATGGAGGGGGTGGTGTCCTCTCCAGGGTCATCACAAGGCTGAGACTTGGTCGCTGTGCTCAGTAACACAGCCAGTATTGCCAACCTTGGTTCCCGTGTATCAGATGGCCTAATAGATGGGATTCCACTGGCGCCATCTGCTTGCAGCACGCAGGCATTGTTTGTTTAAAAAAAAAAAAAGACTCCACAGTGCCAGTCATGAAACATGAAAGACAAGGTATAGATGGGCATGGTGGCCCCCACCTGTAATCCCAGCACTTGGGAGGCTGAGGCAGGAGGATTGTCGTGAATTCAAGGCCTGCCTGCACTACACAGTGAGACCCTGTCTCGAAAGTAAGATAGAAAGATTGGGCGGTATCCCTTTCTTAATAGGCCTGACCATAGGTAACCTAAAGAATGTCATTGTTCCAGTAGACAAGAAAATAGGTAAGTAAAAGAAGGTTCTTTTGAGGTCCTTTTTTTTTGAAGCAAAGTGGTCTCACTATATAGCTCAGGCTGGCCTCAAACTCCTAGCAGTCTTCCTGACTCAGCCTCCCTGAGTGCTGGGTTTACAGGTGTGGGCCACCATGCCCAGCATAACTGAAAATTTCAGATATATGCATTGAAGGTCTCTGTACCTGCCATTTTGTTATATTAGTTTTGTCAATGTGGGGCTTTGTTTTTATTTGTTTTAGATCATTTGGAAGTAAGCCCAAGTGTCCTCCCAAAGGGTGACACGTCCTATCATTGTGCCATTATTGCACCCATTGATTAGCAGTTTGCCGTTAACATTAGTTGTTAACATTACTCATTAGATTTGCCTTTCATGATTCCTTTCAGTTCCAGCGATTTTGTTGTTAGCATTCTGCGTCTGTCCTGTACCTAGGACGGAGGGGACATGGACTGTGCATTGCTGTGCTCAGGCCTTCACCCCTCCAGAGACAGCTGGGGCCGGGCGGCTAGAGCGGAAGTCACTCTCCGAAGCTGCCCCTGTGGGTTGGACGCACTGCGGGTTTAGATCCTGTTGCCCAGATGAGGCTCTTGTCTCCAGGAGCCTGGGTCCCTGCGGTCCCCGGGGTCCCTGTCTCCCCGTGCAGTGAGCAGTCCCGGAACCTGTGTGGGGATTGGTCCCGAGGCTCCTGTCTCTGTGACTACATTGCGATGGGGCCACCTATAGGTGCTGTCTGGCTCGAGTCACTGTGCTGGTGTCTTCATGTGGCACTGCCTTCCCTGTGCCCTTGCCCTTAGGAGCCGCGTGTGGGCGGAGCCCTGTGTGATTGAGGCCGCCAAGGAGGAGTACAGCGGGGTGATAGAAGAATTCTTGGCCACAGGAGAAAAGCTTTTCGGACCTTACGTTTGGGGAAGGTATGGCTATCACATTCACTGATGTTTCGTGTTTTGTTTTTTGAGACAGTGTCTTGTTGTATAGTACTGGCTGGCCTTGAACTCCCTATGAATCCCGGGCTGGCCTCAAACTCCCTGAAATCTTCCTGCCTCAGCTTCCCAAGTGGTAGGATTACAGCTGTGTGCCAGCATGCCCAGCAGCTGATGTGTTTTGCTAAATCAAGACCCTGCACCCCGCCTACCTGGTCTTCCTCCTGTCTCCTACAGCACAATTTCCCTGACCCCACAAAACAAAAGAGAGAAGGAAGAAGAGGAGGGGAGTGACCAGGCCACTCCTGCCCACTGGGTGGGTGACGGTGGCAGAGGGTTCTCGAGGAGGAAAGTGAGCTGCCCAGTAGATTCAGAGCTGGGGAACACTCGGGCCTCCCCTCCCAGCAGGGGCCTTCCGCCTGGGAGGAAGAAAGCATGGGGCCTGCAGCACCAGGGAGTGGCCCCTGCAGGGCGGGGTGGGCAGAGGAGGAGGACTCAGCATGGGGCAGGTCACCACCTCCTCATCTCAGGACTTGGGGCGCTGGGCAGCGGGAGCTGGGGCCTCTCTGTGACCCCGATTTCCCGGCAGGTATGACTTACTCTTCATGCCACCCTCCTTTCCGTTCGGAGGAATGGAGAACCCCTGCCTGACCTTCGTCACCCCCTGCCTGCTTGCTGGGGACCGGTCCTTGGCCGACGTCATCATCCACGAGATCTCCCACAGCTGGTTTGGGAACCTGGTCACCAATGCTAACTGGGGCGAGTTCTGGCTCAACGAGGGCTTCACCATGTACGCGCAGAGGAGGGTCTCCACCGTGCTCTTCGGTAAGCCGCCCTCAGCGCCCTCGAGCTTGCTAGGCAGGCATTTAAGCCACTGAGCTAAATCCCCTAATTTAAAGTTTAAAAGAGTGTAAAACTTTTTTGGGGGGACACGGGGTGTTGCTATGTAGTACAGGCCTTGAAGTCACTCTGTAGTCCAGGCTGGCCTGGAACTCATAGCAGTTCCCCTACCTCAGCCTCCTGAGTGCTGGGACTGCAGCTGTGCACCACCACACCCAGCTGAACATTTTCTTAAATCATTAAATTATTTTCCAGGGGTCAGGCCCACAGTTCAGTGATGGATTGTTCCCTTAGCATCACAAGACCCTACATGAGATCCCCAGCAGTGCCCCCCTAAAAAATCTTTTCTGGGTACATAGTATGTTTTCTGATTTATTTAATCCATCTCCAGTCATTAGATAGATTGTTCCCAATTTTCCACTGAAGGACTTTTACAAACCCGTCTATGTATCCATGCTGTGGGTCTCAGGTGATTTCAGTAAGGATACAGTCTTAAAAACAATTTCTGGGTCTCCCCATTTTAAAGGCTTTTTAGTCCTTACTGTCTCTCACCTCCCAGAGAGTTTGTACAAGTGTGTCCTCCGGTTCCCAGTATGTGGCGCATCCTCACACGCTGTCAGATTCCAAAGCATGTTGGTCCCCTCGTGCGGGTGCAGAATCCGAGCTCAGAGCTGACCGGCTCACCATCCTCTGTTCTTTTTAAAGACTTGCATACCTTTAAAATTTGTGCAAGTGCCAGCTTCTCTTGCTTGACAAAAGTAGTCAAATAAAAACTAGTTAAGAGGACCCTTCTACTGCAAACGATGGGAAAGGTACTTCCCCAAGGGTCGAGATGTCACTCAGCCATGGAAGGCTGTTGTAACATGCTCAGCCTACTGGACAGCAATGGGATCAGGGCCCTGTGCGACACTGACCAACTGCCTGGTGCAGCCCGAGGACCGCCAGGATGCTATTTGTGCGATACTGGCATACAGTCAAAGTGTAGGAGAACTGCCAAGGCATAAAAATGTCCACCGAGGGCTGGGAATTTAGCTCAGCGTCTTAAGCACCTGCCTGGCAAGCACAAGGTCGTGAGTTTGATCCCTGGTACCAAAAAAAAAAAACAAAACAAAAGTGCCCACCGAGAAGTCACATTTAAGTAGCTGGCCACACGGGATTGTTGCACCTCTTGCTACTGAATAACACAATCTTACTCAGCAGCGTGCAAAAGATTACTGGAAAAAGTTAGGAAAGCTCAAACCAAAGGAGTCATCAGAGCCACTTACAAAGCAAGAGGACTTCCAGCTCTTTCAATAGGAAAAAGAAGATCAAAAAAAGCTGAAAAAGTTGGACTTTTGTCACCTATGAGAATTTTGTCACTGGTTCTTGGAACTTCTCAGTTCTCACAATCCTTTAATGAGAACCCCTCAGATGAACGGGGCCGCAGCACTTCTGGCATGGTGTCAAGCTTAGGTTTTATTACTGCACATCGGAACAGAACGCGACAGACTACCACGGAGCAGAAATTGTGAGCCTTCGCTCCTTGTCACCAATGAAAGAAGAATTTCTTTTTCTCAGCCCCAGCTTAGGTTCTCATGGACTAAAATGTGTTTCTTCTTTCTCCTCATAGATTAGTTATGATTGGAGTCACAGGGCCTGCCCACCAAGAGAACACTTATTTGGGCATTTTGGAACAAATATTTGGACTTATCCACTGTCTTTTTGTGGAAAATACTTGGGAAATCAAGTTTATCAATCTGCAAATCATTAGAGAAAGTTCCCTGGCTCCTGGAACGGTACTGAAACCTACTTTTACATTTGGCCTTTTATAATGTTGTCACTTCATGTGGTACATGAAGCAAGACTTAATGTAAAGCAGGCATTGGACAGTGGCACTGGACACCAGGCTTTATGTAGTAGAAATGAGGCATTGTTAAAGAAAATCCAATGTATCTAAGCCATTGTGAACCACTGACACTGTGTATCATCCTTAAAAAATTTTTTTTGGATAGAAGTTCTTCCAAATACATCAGTAATTTTTTTTTTGGGTACCAGGGATCGAACTCATACATCAGTAATTTCTAAGTGGAAAAATGAAATAAAATTAGTTTCTAAAGCAGTTACAACACTAGCGAGAAACAGCAATCAAAAATATATGTGCTAAGAACAATTCATCAAGGGTAAGGACTCATTTGCAACCTGGGAACGTTTTACCTGGCAGAAAGCTGGTGTACAGTGTGAAAAAACTGAAATCTGAAAGTGACTTGAGATACAAGTGAATATTTTATAAACCCAGAGGATCCCGTCTTCCTTACTGGCAGGATCAAACAGGACAGCAAACAGTAAACAAGGGCATTCATTTTGCTAGTATTTTTCTCTACAGAATAAGTACAGGTGGGGCGGAGAGCACTTTGTGCAGCGAATAGCAGTGACATATTCAAGAAAACCTTATTTATAGGAGCCCAGCTCAGCTTTTTGTGATGACACGGTCCACATGGAATGATTGTCTTAAAAACAAATTGAAGCAGAACAAAAAATTTTACTTGGAGTTTTAAAAATAGAGGATATTTTCACTCTGCCCATCATCTCATTTCATGTCGTGCTTGGGACACTGAAACTTGAATCAGTGCAGACACTGCAGCTGTCTCCCACAGCACGCTGGGGCGGTGCACTGACCACTCGCTCACCCTAGTGTGGGCCTCATCTTTCCAGGACGAAGGATGGATGAAGAACACAGGCACATTTGTACTTCTGTTTGACCATGTGTTTTGGTTGTCAGCCAAAGAGAAGAAAACTTGAACTTCTCAAATTTGAAGCATCATTTGATGTGGACGCGATCAGACCGGGTGCGGCAAAGTGGGTCCTATATGATTCGGTGAATGACCTTACTTCATGAGTAACTGCGGTGGTCTACCGTGCCTGACACTGGCTTGAGCCCCCGGCCCATGGAAGATGTCCTAAAACCTGAAGAGCTACCAAAAGCTTTGTCAGGCTGCTTCAGAATTCTGTTCCTCAAGGGCCTCATCTTAGAGCTGAGATGGGGTGCTTGGGAAAAGAAGGCAGAGCTTATTACAATGATACAAGGAAATTTACAGGGCTTGCTTGGTTGGTTGGTTGGTTGGTTTGTTTTGTTTTGATATCCTGACCAATCTTTAGCAAGATCCTTCACATTGCTGCTGTAACATTTTTCAGGTGTTTAGGGGAAGGTAAATGTGAAGGTGACCAGTTTGCCACAGCAAAAGACAACAGTGCTGCTTTAATCCATGTGTTTCCATGATGCAATAGGATCTTCTTCAGTGTTTTTAGCCAAAAATCCATCCAGGAAATTTTGAAATACTGAGAGCAGTAGTAAGTCCTGGAAGAGTGAAGAGGAAAGTGGAAATTTTTGTATTATTTTGCTTAAAAACACTGTTGTGTTTTGCATATACAAGGTGTGTAAACTAAATATAAACAAAAATAAACAGGTGTGCTTACAAAGACTAGTTAAGATTTTATGGCAGATCAAATTTATCTAAAAGGAAAAATCCTGCAGCTGGGCGTGGTGGCTCATGCCTGTAATCCCAGCACTTGGGAGGCTGAGGCAGGAGGATTATTGCGAATTCCAGACCAGCCTGGGCCACAAAGTGAGCTCAAGGCCAGCCCGAACTGCATAGTGAGACCCTGTCTCAAAAAGACAAAAAAAAAGTAAAAATCCATTGATAAAGAAAGATGACTGTTAGCGGTTAGCGGCCCTCCGCAGAGAGACCAGCAGATATGAACCAAATCCAGAGCCACAGGGTGGGACCCGGCCTCTCAGTCCCGCCCAGCCCCAGAATTGACGTTTGTGGAGTTTGAGGCCACCAGGGGGCAGCATGGCGCCTTCCGACGGGAAAATGCGCTTGCCCTTGGTGGCTGACTCTGGGCATGCGTGCTGTGTTTCTGCCCAAGGGGCTTCTTACACCTGTTTGGAGGCCGCCACCGGGAGGGCCCTGCTGCGGCAGCACATGGACATCACCGGAGAGGACCACCCACTCAACAAGCTCCGAGTGAAGATCGAGCCAGGTGAGCTGCTCCTCTGCCCCCTGCCTCACTAGGTGACCCCTGGAGCCCAGGTCAGCCTGACCTGGACTTGACCGGTGGGAGGAGCCTGCCAGGGCCCTTTGTAGCTGTCCCCTGCCTCCAGGCTGCCTGAACCCAAGCATGACAGCCAGACAGGAGCCCTGATTAGTTGTACATACTTTAAGGACGTGACCACCACCGTGACTGTGTTTGTCTAAGTCCCTATCACTTTACAAGGTGCTTTCCCACCCCTTTTTTATCACCAAGTCAGTGGGTTCTGTTGAGTGTCAGCCTGATCTTCCGGGGGCGGGACTGAGTGCTAGATGACTTCAGGGACTTGGCCCAGGTCATGTGCCTAGTCAGTTCCCAGCTGAGAGCTTTTCACTTTCCCAGCAACTTTTTGTTGTGGTTGTTGCCAGGCCTGATGATGCACAGCTGTCATCCCTGCACTTGGGAGGCTGAGGCAGGAGAATCTCCTCAAGTTTGAGGCCAGCCTGAGCTGCATAGTGAGTTCAAGGCCAGCCTGAGCTTTACGGCAAGATCATGTCTCAAAAAAAAAAAAGGAAACAAAAAAATTTAACATTTTTTTTGTTAATTCCATGTGTGACTAATATGCAAGCTTTTTGTATAGTGGAAGCTGTTGTCCCTTTGTGCCACTGACTGTAAAAATGAGCTTCTTGTACGCTGGTAATCAGTACTTATCTGGGAAACTTGTAAAAATAGCATGTTCTGGGAGGGGAGGTGGGGTAAGTAGGTGATGAGAACTGGGCTGGAAAAGACTGGAGCCCAGCGCAGTCCTAGGCTGAAGCAGACGGGTGTGGCGGCGCACACCCTCACTGCAGCTACTTAACAGGCTGTGACCAGGGATTATAAATTCAAGCCCAGCCTGGGCAATTCAGAGAGACCTTGTCTCCAAAATAAAATAAATAATATGGGGCTGGGAATGTAGCTGAGTGTTAGAGCACTTGCCTAGCACACACAAAACCCTGGGGTCCTTCCCCGGTAATACCCTAAAGACTTGATGGGTCCTACCCATGCAAAGTCTAGCCCGAGAGTAAATAAGGGGTCAGTTCCTCTGAGGGCTGGTTTCTTGGTCCTCTTCTTAGGCCCACAGTTACTGGCCCTCTAAGGTTTCCTTAGAACTGCTCTGGAGAGGTCAGGATGGGTCTAGACACCTTGGCCTGGCTGTCCCCAGAATCTGGAGTCACTCTGAGAGAACAGCACAGGTGATTGGGTGCAACTGCGCACTGAGTCTGGTCTGTCTGCCTTCCCTTCCGCCAGGTGTTGACCCAGATGATACTTACAATGAGACCCCCTACGAGAAAGGGTTCTGCTTTGTCTCCTACCTGGCCCACTTGGTGGGTGACCAAGACCAGTTTGACAAGTTTCTTAAGGTACAGCCAGCCACCTCTCCATGAAGGGAGAAGGACAAGGAGCCAATAAAGCAGCTGGGCCAGACTGCCAGGGTGGAGGCAGGGGGCACAAGAGGTGAGGGGTCAGAGAACACCTGCGGGTGGGGGCTGCTCACAGGGACACCAGGGAGGCTGAAGAACCCCTCCCTTCCCTTCCCACAGGCCTATGTGGAGGAGTTTAAATTCCAGAGTATCTTAGCTGATGACTTTCTGGAATTCTACTTGGAATATTTCCCTGAGCTGAAGGAAAGGAAAGTGGATTCCATTCCAGGTAAGCAAGGAGTGACCCACAGGCTTCTAGGCGAGCGTGGAGAGCTGGGGCTCGCTACACTGGGAGAGACCAAGGCAGGCTGGAAGGTGTAGGTTCGAAGTTCTCTGCCAGGGGCCCTGTGGGGAGCAACTCGGACCCCCAGGCAGGCCCTAGCTTACAAAGATGGCTTCTTTGGGTTCTCGGGATGCAACCTACCCGGCACTTCTAGGTCAGTCCACGGCGCCAGAACGGTACTAGTCATGAGAATGAGACTTCTCCTGATCCTGCTCTGCCTCATTTTCTCCTGTTTTACCTCTGACTGCTGCTGCCCACACTAAGACTCCCAGGAGTGAAGGTTGTAGTAAAGGTCTGCAGCCCCTGCCTTCAGACCTCAGCGTGACCTCCTGTGGTCCTGTGTCAGCTCTGGAGGTGCCGCTTCCTCCGGGAGAGAAGAGAATGTCCTGTTGTGGCGGGGCACACCCCTGTGCTGTGCCTCACACCTGAGTCACTCGCTGGGTTTGGTGAAGTCGGCCTCCTTGGCAGCCGGGATTGGTCAGGCCCTGGAGGGAGGCCTGCGTTTCAAGGTCATGACCCTCTGTAGCTAAGGATAGTTAATAACCATTGAGTGCTTACTATGCAACAAGCAAAATTTCAATGTGTATTTGCTCATTTAGTCTTCACAACTGTCAACCAAGGCAGGGCCTGTCAGCCTCCATTTTACAGAGAAATGGAGGTGCTAAGAGGCAGTCATGAGACCCCGGCCTCCCAGCTGCTTCATGGCAGAGCTAGGATGGGAACCAGGCATCCTATCTTGGGGTGCCCAGGGGTACTTAACTGAGCACAGTGCTATTGTGGTGGTTGAGAGACCATGAACTTGATTCCAGCTGAGAAAGTCTCCATCAGTGTGACTCTGATGACATAATATTTATTTACAGGCAAAAACACTTTCACAGTAGAAATGAGTGCAGTCAGGCTTCCTGTGACAGTCCTAGGTATCACCCTAACAGGACCCTGTGGGCAGGAGTTGTGTGGGCTGGTGACATTGGGTACTGAAGAAAGTTGGGGGTGGAGAGAGGAAGGGGTTTGAGATTTCTTGCACAAGTTGACCTTAACCCAGTTGGAGAGCCCTGACAGCATCTTCTGCCTGCCAGGTTTTGAGTTTGATCACTGGCTGAATACTCCTGGCTGGCCCCCCTACCTGCCTGATCTTTCCCCTGGGGACTCACTCATGAAGCCAGCTGAAGAGCTGGCCGAGCTGTGGGTGACCAAGGAGCTGGACATGCAGGCCATTGAAGCTGTGGACATCTCTGCCTGGAAGACCTACCAGCTGATCTACTTCCTAGATAAGATCCTCCAAAAATCCCCTCTCCCGCCTGGTAAGCAAAGTATGTCATTGTTTAGACCATTCAGTGAGGCGCCTTGTATACAGGGCTTCCTGTCAAGAGCCAGAGAGAGGCTCAAGAACAGTTGTGAATCTTGCCTGGAGGTGACACCAAGCTGGCACTTTGCACAGAATGTGTCATCAGAAGGAATTAGATGTACAAGTGCCACAGGGGACAAAGTCACAAACCTTGGCATTGCTCAGTCCTCTGGCTCTGCAGGCCATTTGTAAACTCTGTGCATCCCTTAGGTCGGTTAATCCCAGTAACTACTCCTTATAGGTGGGACTGGTTTTAATCCCCAGATAACAAAGTGAACTGCAGGCACAAATGGGTCACCCAGCCTAATAGTTGGGCTGGGATTTGAACCCAGTCATCCGAAGCACTTAACCATTAATGCTTTGTTGCTGCTCAGTCAGAAATAATGTTCACCCAGGGGTGAAAAAAAGTTAAAGCTCGGATGAATTTACCAAGTTTTGTGGTAGGAGGAAAAGTGGGGAATATTTTTAAAAACAAATGTTAGAGTGAAAGCAAGGCGTGACAGCGTGCGCCTGTACTGCCAGCTACTTGGGAGCCGAGGCAGGAAGATAAAAAGTTCCGGGCCGGCCGGTGCAACTCAGTGAGACCTTGTTTCCAAAAACAGTGAAGCAGGGTGTAGCTTGGCGACCTGGCATGTGAAAGGCCCTGGGTTCAATCCCCATCATCACCCAAAAATCAAAGATACAGAGGAAGAAAGAAGAGAACAATTGAGGGAAATGTGTGTGTTTTACTGCAGTAAGGAAAATAGGACAAGAGTAGAAAGTCTGCATTGAGACTGCAAGAGACGGTTGGTAAATAACTCCTCACGACTATCTCTAATGCCTTAAAAAGAGCAGAATGAGTGTGGAGCGGTGGTCGGAGATCTCTCTGAAGTCCCTTCCCCTAGCTTGGGAAAGGCCTAAACGCAAAGTTTTGCACTCCTCCTCCTCCTGCTCATTCACAGCCTGCACTTTCCTCTTTTCCAGGGAATGTGAAGAAACTTGGAGAGACATACTCGGCCATCTCCAGCGCCCGGAACGCAGAGCTCCGGCTGCGATGGGGCCAGATTGTCCTTAAGAATGACTATCAGGACGACTTCTGGAAAGTGCAGGAGTTCCTGCAGAGCCAGGTGGGCCACACCCCCTGCCCAGCCCACCTGTGGGCCGCCCAACTCCACACTGGAAGTGATCCTGCAGGCAGAGCCTCCTTGCAGCCTCCTGGGTCTGAGCTCCGAAGCAGGGACCCAGTGACCTCTGGAGTACCCAGCTGATCACCGCAGTATTAGTGTGGCTCCTGGGGGCCTTGTCCTGAGGAAAAACGGAAGCCTACAGGCTGCAGGCTGCAGGCGCAGGGAGCTTTGTGCAGAGTAGCTGGTGAGGCCCGAGGGACAGAAGCTGGTCAGAGCTAACTCAAAACTGGGAAGGAGGGTAATGGCGATATGGGGTCCAGTCATGGGGAAAACGCACTCGGGCAGAGGACAGGCATGAGGAGTGAAAGCAGAGAGTCAGGAGTGTAGGTCCCTGCCTCTGGGGAAGCTCCGGGGCTGGGGGGCAGCTCTGACACCACCTCTGCGCTGGGCGGCTGGAGGTGAGTAAGTGCATGTGGGGCGGATTCCTGAGCAGGGAGTGGCAGGCTAGACGGGAGGCCTGGCTCAGAGCTCCCCTGGTGGGGAGCCTTGTGTCTCTTGGTGTTCTAAGCCCTCTGACCCCCTTGCCAGGCCTCTGGAGTTTGGGAACCTGTGACGGTGCTGCTTAGTTATGTGAATTTGACCTGTGAATTTCCCATTTGCCCGGCTGCAGTTGGACTGTCCATGTCCCTGGGCTTTATGTGCAGCGGCCACCTCCAGCTTCCCAAAGTCGCCATCTCATGGTGTCAGCCATTGCATCTGTGGGGTGAAGTTGCCCCTACATTACCATGGATTGGATATTTGTTGGGATCCCTTTCTAGCATCTGAGAAGATGCCAGAGTCACAGCAGCTGTCAGGCAGCCTTCTGGCAGTTGTGATCGTCCAGTCCCTTCCAATGCCTGACCATGCCCACTCAGACCCCGCGCCCAGCAAGCGAGCTGCTGAGGACCAGTGCATGCTTGTGTTTCTTGCAGGGGAAGCAGAAGTACACCCTGCCACTGTACCACGCTATGATGGGTGGCAGCAAGGCAGCCCAGACCCTCGCCAAGGAGACCTTTGCCTCTACTGCCGCTCAGCTGCACAGCAATGTCGTCAACTATGTCCAGCAGATCCTGGAGCCCAAGGGCAGCTAGGGGCTCATGCGCACAGCCTCTGCCTCTTCAGACTTTGCAGGGTTTTGGGATCATTGCTCCCAGCTTTGGGTTCTCCAGTCAGCACCCTGACGTGCCTGTCCTCCCTCACAGGACTGGCCACTCTCTGGGGTCCAATGTCTGAGACTCTAGGGCCTCTGCTCTGGTGAGCACTTCTGCCCACGGAGTCCCGAGACTGGGATCCCTTCCTGCAGCTCCCCTCATGCAGGCTGCTAGTGGTGCCCTCCTTCCACTTAGGTCTCTAGGGAGATGCAGGGATGGGTCCTTCCTCCTTTCTTTACTTTCTTCTTCAATAAATGTTTTTAAGCAAAATAGCTAAGTTATAGTTACAGGTTGAGTGGCTGTCCGGGCTCCTGGAGCTCTGTGTGAGGGTTCAGAGAAGACGCAGGTAACTCAGCTGACAGTGTTCCGTACCCTTTAGGAACTGGCAGGCTGGACTTGTCCTTGGTGGCACATGCTTGTAATCGCAGCACTCTGAGAGGCTGAGGTAGGGTACTGCAAGTTTGAGTGCAGCTTGGACAGCTCGGTGGCTTGGTTGAGACGCTGTCTCAAACTTTTTATTTTTTTGGTTTTGGAGACAAGATTTTGCTATGTATTTCAGGCTGGCCTAGAACTCGCAGCAATTCTGCCTCAGCCTCCTGAGTGGTGGGATTTCAAGTGTGCACCATCATGCCCAGCTCAAAATTTAAAAAGCGCTGGGCTGTAGCTCAGTGCAAAGGCCCCAACATCTGTCCCTAATACTGGGGGGAAAAGGAACTGTCAGGCTGAAGGAAATGGTCCCCACACAAGCTTATGAAAGAGTATCTGGCTATGTCATGGCGCTGCAGGGAGAAGCTAAGGATGAGTGGAGGTCAGTCTCCCACACTTGCACGTGCACACAGGGTCTCTTAGTGGCTCTCTCTCGCCCACTCTGCCTTATTTCTTTTTCTGTGATAGTGGGGCTTGATCCCAGGGCTTTTATACTGACCTCTATCCTGGCCTCCCTTCTTTTTGAGACAGAGTTTTGCTGTCACTCAATTGCACAGCTGGGTTAGAATTTGGGCTCCTCCTTCCTTAAGCACCCAGAGTGCTAGTATTACAGATGTACACTGCCACGCCCAGCTAAGGGTAACTCTGTGTGGTAACTGGTAGTCTGTTTAAAGCTTGGCTCTAACTTGTGATTTCCTGGCTCCAACATGAGAATCTAAGCTTTTAGCACCTTAGGGTTAAGAGTGACCTGGACTACAAAGTAACTTCAAGCTGGGCATGGTGGTGCACACTTGTAACCTCAGCACTCAGGCTGAAGCAGGAGGATCATTGCAAATGCAAGACTAGCCTAAGTTACAAGGTAAGGTCAAGGCCAGCCTGAACTGCGTAACAATTTTTTTTGTCTTTTTGAGGCAAAATTTGCCTCAAAAAGACAAAAAAAAAGCTGAAGGGAAGGTTGGCAGAAATTCTGAAGCATATTTATATTGACTTTGTTGTTCTTTTTGAGAGAGTTTCACTATGTAATTCAGGTTGGCCTTGCGTTCCCAGGAATCCTGCCTCAGCTCTTTGAATGCTGAGCTTACAGGCATGCACCACAATGCCCAGTTTAAATGGACTTTTTAAAATACAGAGCAGGGACCCCAGATCACTTTCCACTGTAGCTCTGGCCATGGCTCTGGGGTGTGGGTCCTGCCTTCCCCCGGGGCCTTTGTGGGTTGGGAAGGATTGAAGTCCACCAGCTGTGAGCGTTTCCACACTAGCCACCACCGGGGGCCTGGGAGTTACAGAGAGGAAGAGCTGCCCGGAGCACGGGCATTTTGATACCAAACTGCTTCCCAAGCTCTCTCAGGGCTGTTCTGCACCGTCACGGTGTCACAGCAAGGACTATTAAAGGGCAGTTCTAGGGCTGTCCACGCCCTCACACCTCGGTGTCTGGCGCGGCGGGCGCGGGAGCACGGGCTCTAGCCTGGCCTGCCGCGCCCAGCGCCTCTGCTCCTCCTGGGTGGCCTGTCCTCGCCTAGTGCCGGGCCTGGGCTCTGCCATGCTCCGGTCCCGAGGAGGAGGCTGCGCCACGCCAGCAGGGAGCCCGGGCGCCCTCGGCGGCTGCAGGCCGCTCTGCGCCCCTCGCCCACCTCCCTCCGCGGCTCCTGGCGGCGGGGCGCGAGCCTGGAGGGTGAGGAAGCCCCGTGAAGGCAGCCGAGCCGCGGCCCCGCTCCGCACGCTCAGTGCGGCCTCCCGGCCTCGGCGGCCGGGTGCTCTGCAGGGCAGGGAGCACGTGAGCAGCCCGGGGCGGAGCCGGTTCCCCCGCATTCCAGGGCGAGTGACTGGGCGGAGGGTGTGTCTGCCTCGGGCTCCGGGAGGGCCCCTGGAGGGCTGGGGGAAATCCTGCCCTGGGCCCCGGCCCTCCACCACCCGGGCCTGCGGAGGGGCTCTGCCCGTCGCTAACCCCTCTCCCGGGCACCCGGGGCCTCGGAGGAGGAAGAGGAGGACTTTCCCAGTGTTTGGGCTTTCCAGGTAGAGAAGGCTCCCGAAGGTGAGGTCACCTTTTGTTTGAGTGACCTGTGAACCTTCTGAGGGACTGTGATGTTAATGAAGGGCCAAGGGGATTGGGAGGGGAGAGACGCAAATCTTCCCTCTCAGAATCATAAAGGGATTAGCTTGGGGCTGGGGGTGTAGCTCAATAGCACAGCACTGGGCGAGCTCCAGCCCCGCCCTAGCCTTGAACCCCAACATTGCAAAGGAAACACAACAAAACCCGACAGAAAACCAAGCAAAAGTGAGCTAAAAGAGATTTGAGTAATTATTAAACCCAAACTACCTTTTTTTTTTTTTCTTTCAGAACAGGGAGTTGAACTCAGGATCTTACACATGGGGACAAACTATTCACTACTGAACTATAGCCCCCATCGTCTTCGTTTTGTTTGTTCTCTTTGGGCTCTTTTTGTTGTTTTTCTTTTCTTTCTTTCTTTCTTTTTTCTTTTTCTTTTTTTTTTTTTTTTTGAGAAAAGCTCTCACTGTGTAGTTCAAACTGGCCTTGAACTCACTGTGTAGGCCCAGGCTGGCCTCAAAGTGACTGCCATCCTCCTGCCTCAGCCTCTTGAGCCCTGGGATTACAGGCATGTGCATCCAGTTTTATTTTAACACAGGGCCTTGCTAAATTACCCAGGCTGATCTCGAACTGGGCATCCATGCCCAGCTACAACCTCTTTCTTTTCTGAGACAGGATCTTGCTATGTAGTCCAGTCTGGCCTTGAACTCTCAGTGATCCTCCTGCCTCAGCCTCCCGAGTGCTGGGATTACAGGTGTGCTCCAGTAGGCCCAGCACAGCCTCATTCTTACAGGAGAAACTGACTTGCAGAATCCACACATCTTGTCCAGCACCACATACACACAGACATTAGATTTGAATCTGTCCTGTTACTCTTGCTGGGGGGGTGGAGGGTGTCTGTAAGACCTAGTCCCTTGGATTCTGGGGCCAGTCCATAGAACCACAAATACACTAGGCAGGACTTACTCTGCCCATAAAGCAGGCCAGCACTCAGTCAGAGGCACAGGTCTAAGGAAAAGGGTACCTGCCACTCTTATCTAATTCAGGGTAGCTTGAACCAACCATTGAGCCCCTGTGAGCTGCAGTGTTCTCACCTATAACATGAAGATACTTGTACATTGCTTACCAGATTTTTGTGTGTGGGGAGATTTTTATGTTAAAAGCACTTGGTCACCAGGCATGGTAGCACAGACCTGTAATCCTAGCACTTGAAGGCTGAGGCAAGAGGACCAACACAATTGAGGCCAGCCTGGGCTACATAAGTGAGTTCAAGGCCAGTGTGCACTACCTAGTGAAACCCGTCTCAAAACAAAACCAGAATGAAACAGCGCTTGGGCCATGCTAAACTACTATAAGATGTACAGTACCGCAAACTACCTTCTTCCAATGCCATGAGCCTCTGGGTTCTGACCACTAGAGGGCAGTAGCGGTTACTAGCAAACTGGGGGATCTATTGAACTGGGGACTGAACTGCACGGGAGAAAGGGATTCCAGCACCTCCAGCAGCCCTTAGGCAGGAAAGGCACCCTGGGAAGAACTTTCAAGGGGGGGGTGGATCTCTCCAGAAGTGGCTGCAGCAACCTGGCCCTGGGGTGGGGTCCAGACAGTGCTAGGTGGCAACCATGGGATGCCAGCGAGTAGGCCCTGTGGCTGGGCACCGTGGCCAGGCACCATGGAGCACAGGAGTAGGCTGGCAGCATGGCCACACCCACTGGCCCATGAATGTTACTCAGCCTGTATCCCATCTCCTGGCACTGTAGAAAAACTCCCTCAACCTCCCTTCCATGAGGCCCTTTGTTCCTGCACCTCCAGACAGGGCAGCAGCAGCCTTTCCAAACCGGCCAGCCAGGGCTGCCAGTCTCCCCCAAACACACACACTCACACCCCCGCCCTGCCACCATGCGCTTATCTTTCTTCCTCCCCACCCTAACTCTGGCCTGACCCCAACCAGAAATTTCCTGAGTCAGAAGGCAGCCAAAAGCACAGGTGCCCACCCCAGTGATGTTCCCGCCACCTGCCCATCCCGCTGCCCTGGGCCCAACCCCAGAGGGTGCAGGATGACAGAGTCTGACAATCATTAAACCAGCCAGGCCAGATTTCCCAGCACCGCCTGCTAGGACCTGGGCCAAGTGGCACCTAATATGCAAATCACCTGGGGCCAGGAGCCCAGTCTGAAGGCCAGGAAATCCCCTCTATCCAATGAGCCACCAGCTCAGGTTACCACCGGCCGCGCAGCGCAGGCCTGGCGCTGGGAGGAGCTCCCGCACGGCCCTATTTAGGGCGGCTGGGGGCGCGCGGCGGCCAGACTTCGCGCTGCTCCCTGGCGGAGCTTGCTGCTTGCTATCTAGGTTTCTCCCTCACCTGTGACCTCCGAAGCCACCCTGTCTGCCTGCCACATCTGCACAGGTAGGACTCCTACCTGTCGCATTCCCTGCCCTGGCCTTGGGAAACGGGTCTCATGGATGCGCGGTTCTGAAGGCGCCCACTCTCGTCTGGAGTCTTGCAGTGGGGCTGAGGGGCAGGAACAGAGAGATGGGTGGTCTCTAGGCAGGGACGAGGTGGTCATGGCTTGTGCGCTGTGGCTAAAGGTCCAGGTGATAGGAGGGGGAGCCAGCAAAAGGGTGCAGCGGCCCCACTTTGCTCAGATCTAGCTCCCCTCCCTTTGTGAGTCAGGGGCTGGCCTAATAGTTCAGGCTGGTCTTGAACTTGTAGTCCTCCTGCCTCAGCCTCCCAAGGGCTGGGACTACAGGTATGTGCCACCAGCCCCGGTTTACATTCCCCTCTTGAGGAGAAGGCCTCTATTTGTCCTGTCCTTTAGGACAGAACAGAGTAGCCGGGAGTATACCGGAAGGACCCCCTGACACCCTCACCGGCCTTGTCCCCTCTCCTTAGGTGGCCTCATGGCTGCAACCTGTGAAATTAGCAACGTTTTTAGCAACTACTTCAGTGCTATGTACAGCTCGGAGGACCCCAGCCTGGCCTCTGTCCCCCCTGTTGCCACCTTCGGGGCTGATGACTTGGTGCTGTCCCTGGGCAACCCCCAGACATCGTTGGAGGGCACTGGTGGGTGAAGTGAAATGGCACCTTCCGGGAGGAGGGAGACATGGCCTAAGAATCTGTTGGACGGGCTGGGTTGGGGGTGGCCTTAGCCACTGAGCAAGGGACTAGGACCAGAGCATTGAGTCGTCCTGCCCCTGCTCCTCTGCAAGTGCTGTGAGGGGGGAGTTGAACACTCAGAAGATCTCAAAGGGACACTGAAAATGGGGCTGTAAGTCCAGTGTGGCTATGGCTGACCCTGACACTGTGCCTGGCCCACAGAGAAGGCCAGCTGGTTGGGGGAGCAACCGCAGTTCTGGTCAAAGGCCCAGGTTCTGGACTGGATCAGCTACCAAGTGGAGAAGAACAAGTACGACGCCAGCTCCATTGACTTCTCGCGGTGTGACATGGACGGGGCCACCCTGTGCAGCTGTGCCCTTGAGGAGCTGCGTCTGGTCTTTGGACCTCTAGGGGACCAGCTTCATGCCCAGCTGCGTGATCTCAGTGAGTCTGGGCTTTGGGGCAGTGGTGGCCAAGCCCAGTGGTAGTTGAGGGGCCTGTGGGCTAGAGGAGAGGGCTGGCCCTGGGCTGGACCCCAAGCCGGGGCTGGAGGGCACAGCTGGAGGGAGCCCCCAGGGGCGGTGAGGGAATGACTCCTCCCTCCTTATCAGCCTCCAGCTCTTCTGACGAACTCAGCTGGATCATTGAACTGCTGGAGAAGGACAGCGGGGTGCCCTTCCAGGAGGCTCTCGGAGAGGCAGGCTCCTTTGGTGAGAACCCGTTTTCTTCTCTCTCTCCATCCTTTCCTGTCCCATCCCAGACACTCCTGACACTCCCTCTCAGACTCTCCCTCCCCAACCGAAGTCCCAGCAGCGTGTCTGGGACACCTCAGCAGCCTCCCACCTGACCCTGCTGGTCTCCTGAGCTCTCACCAAGCATGATCTCCTTTCCAGACCAGGGAAGCCCCTTCGCCCAGGAGCTGCCGGAGGTGATGGAGGACGGCTGCCAGGCCAGCCCCTACTACCCTGCCAGCTACGGCACTGGAGCCCCCTCCCCAGACTGCTCCGAGGTCTCCACTGCAGGTAAGAGGCCTGGCTAGGCACCGCACCCCGCCTGTAATGCCCTGTAATGCTGCCGAGCACCGGGGCCCCAGCCTCAGCCAAGGTGCTCACTCTACTGCCTGACAACCCAACCCCAGGGACTGGCACACCTCAGAGCTCCCACGCCTCAGACTCTGGTGGAAGTGACGTGGACTTGGACCCCACTGACAGCAAGCTTTTCCCTAGAGGTGAGACCCCTAGCTCCTGATGGTTACCCTCTTTGGTGCCTCTTCCCTGCCCCCCAAAGCACTCCCTCACGCCTGCTTGACCTCTCCCCTGCCAGCAGACGGATTTCCTGACTATAAGAAGGGAGAACCGAAGCATGGGAAGCGGAAACGGGGCCGGCCCCGGAAGCTGAGCAAAGAGTACTGGGAGTGCCTGGAGGGCAAGAAGAACAAGCACGGTGAGCTGAGAGGGACCAGTGCACCCCTGCTCTAACCCCAAGTGGGCCCCTCTGGCCTCTCGGTGGCCACCCTCCCTCATGCATCCGTACTGGCAGGGAGGGCCCAGGTACTGACCTCATTGCAGAGATCCTAGTGAGGAAGGGAAACTAAGGCTCACTGCGGAGACCTATGCCCGTGCACCCCATGGACTTTCTCCCCCACATGCTCCAGTTCTGTCTGCATTTGGCCATTGTCTCTCCCTGGAGTGAGGAGGCTACTCAGGTGGCCCTGAGGGTCAGGTGGCTTAGACTCCAGAACCAGCCTGCTGAGGGCTGCGCAGGGGCCTGCACATTATATGTCCTGGCTGCTCTGTGCCCCTGGGAGGGTGCCCGGAGCTCTTTCTGGCCTCTGTCTTTGTCTCTCATATCCACACATGTGCACACAGGGCCTTGAGCTCTTCTTGTCCTCAGGGGATATTTTTCCAGGAGGCTGACCCTGGACTGCTGACTGGGGTGGGTCATCTGTCCCCATGCTTGGCAAACTCCACCAGCAGCTTGTGCCTTAGCTGTCACTGTGGTTCCCACAGACTTGGGAGCCCTACGAGTCATGAGTGGTCTTGGTCACTGTCCATATCACAAAGCCGGACAGCTGAGCCACGTGATACAGCCAGTCTAAGGGGAGCCGAGGAGGGAGGCAGCCACTTCGGCACTCTCGGGAACTTGGACCATGCACTGGCCACTCCTCAGCAGTGTGCTGGGATGGGCGGGGCCAGCCGGCTGCAGGGACCCTGGGAACCAGCTGAACGGGGCATTCGATGTTGCAGCACCCAGAGGCACCCACCTGTGGGAGTTTATCCGGGACATCCTCATCCACCCAGAGCTCAATGAGGGCCTCATGAAGTGGGAGAATCGGCACGAGGGTGTCTTCAAGTTCCTGCGCTCTGAGGCTGTGGCCCAACTTTGGGGCCAAAAGAAGAAGAACAGCAATATGACCTACGAGAAGTTGAGCCGGGCCATGAGGTGGGTGAGCTGCTGACTGGGACCAGGCTGCCCATCTGATGATCTGGCCAGGACAGTTTGTGCTGCCCTGCCCTCCCCAGCCAGCACCGGGCCGACGCGTGATTAGTTTGTGTCCCGCAGGGTGAGGACGAAGGCAGCCTGGGCCTGTTTGGTGGCTCCAGTGACAGCATAGAAAGAGCATTGGGTGGGCTGGTGAGTGGTAAGCACAGCACACGTGGCTGGCAGCAGCGTTTCTGTGTATGGTCCGCAGGACTCATCCCAAGAAAGGCTCTAGAGCCACAAGGGCAGAGCAGGTCATCCATAGGGTTCCTTTCTCCTGCATTCCAGTGCTTTGATGAAAAGCCCCAGGACACAGCTATAAGATACAATGGAACATGAACACAAGCTGGGTGTGGTGGAGTGCACACCTTTTATTTCAGCACTCTGGGAGGCTGAGGCGGGAAGATTGGAAGTCTGAACCAAGCAAGAGTCTGTCTGAAAAATAAAATAAGGCTGGGGATGTAGCTCAGTGTGAAGAGCCTGGGTTCACTCTCCAGGGCTGGTGGGGGGTGCAGAAGTAGGAGCCCTGGGCGTGATGCTAAGCCAGCATTGTGACAACAGGTGAGAAGGGAGTTGGTGCAAGCCAGAGAGGCAGCTCAGTGAGGAGTCCTGGCTCCGTGGGAGGTGGTGGCGGCAGTGCAGGTGTCCTGCCTGGCACCCCTGACCACCTTGTCCCCACCCAGGTATTACTACAAACGGGAGATCCTGGAGCGGGTGGATGGTCGGCGGCTTGTGTACAAGTTTGGCAAGAACTCCAGCGGCTGGAAGGAAGAAGAGGTTGTGGAGAGTCGGAAGTAAAGGTCTGAACCAGACCCAGGACCAACCCACAGACTGGACTGCTGGAGGCCACAGGTTCCTGGAGGACCCGCAGGCCGGACACCCTCTCCCCATTTGCGGATTTGCTCCCTCTGTTGTGGCGAGAAACTGAAAGCTGTCGAGCAGAGGGGCCCTGGACCTGGAGCCCTCGGCCTCTGTGACCTCTCCTCCCTGCCACCTTGGAATACAAGCTCTGGGGTCTGAAGAGACTTGTGCCAGTGTGGCTCCTTACAATCCCAACACTGGTGTGGACTGTGCCTTCCTCCTGCCTGGACTCGGCCAAGGAAGCCAGGGCAGGCTGAAGGGGAGCTTCAGGGACCGGACAGCTACGACCTTCAGTGCCTCTTCCGGGATTGGCTTCCAAACCTCCCTGCTCAGTGCTTGGGCTCCACAGGGGGGATCAGAACATCCCTAATTTATGTGCTATAAATATGTCAGATGTACATAGAAATCTATTTTTTCTAAAGCATCCCCTCCCTATCCCTCCCCTCCAAATGCTGGTGGCCAGGCTATTCAATACCCCTGACTGGGCCAGCACAAGGGGGGTGATCCCTGCCAGAATCCTCATGTTGGGGTCCTGGTTCCTTTCTCCTGTGAATGGAGGCAGAGCCCTCCAATAAAGTGCCCTCTGGGCTTTTTCTAACCTCTGTCTCAGCTGTGTAGATTTTCCATGGCAGGAGGGTGGGCTGGGGATGGATTTCCCAGCACCTTGGCTGGGGGCTGGGAGTGGGACAAAGATAAGCCAGACAGCGGCTGAGGGCTCTTAAGACTTCACACGCGCCAGAGCACAGGAAGCTGAATGCAGAGCTGCGTTGTCCTGGCACATGGGCACTGTGACCTTGGCAGAGTCTGTCCTCTGGGGCTGCTTCCTCTTGTAACACAGAGGTTTGGACCTAATGTTCTCTAAGAAGTCTAGGATTGCATGTCCAGCCTTGTGGAATAAATAGATGCTTTTGCATCCCAGCCAAGTTGGCTCCAAGCTGAAGTCTGTAATATGAATCCTGGCTTTTGTGTCTGACGTGAAATCAAAGTTGTGATCTGGTAAAGGGGGGAAAAGGGGGAAAAAAGCAGAATGGAGATGAGTACATTGGTAGGAAAACAAAAAAACAAGGGAGGGCATTGACTGTGGGCAGCCAGTCTTGTGCCAAGCACTGTGCTGAACACCTTGCCTCAGCCTTGCCCCGTCCTCTCCGGAGAGAGGGGTCTGTCACTTCAGTGCAGAGCGAGGCTTGGGAGATGTACCTTGGCTCTGCACCTCTCATGTCACCGACTTGGAGCTTCCTCGGCAGATTCCAGAACTGTTACTCTTCCAATGCACCGTGATAGTGTGTCTGGCTTTAGAGAGGATGTTTCGCTGCGGAGACTGTCCCTGAAGGGCTGATTAGGAAGAAGAACAACTTTCAGGTGCTGGAAAGAGTTTGCAGCTTGAAATGCCATAGGGCACACTCCATCATTTTCATTAGATTTGAAATACTACTCAATTGTCTTGGAAATACCAGATTGTTTGCTGTAGGGATACAGATAAAGCAGATTTATTGGAGACAATGGTGGAATCGTGAAAAAATCTTGAATCTTCTGGTGTGGTTTTGGGAAGAGTGTCCCCTCTGAAGTGGAAGCAAGTTAGCCATCTTGGGCAGCGGCCTAGGGTGGAGATTTAGCCAGCCTGTTTCCTGCGCTGCCACCAGAGCTTGAGAGTGACCTCATTTCCTGAGACCCTGTGTGCTCTACACCGTGCTAGCTTTGCCGTCGTGTTATCTCCAGGGTCTTACACGCCAGAGACCCAGTGCTGCCTGAGATGGTCCGGCCAGGCGCGGGCGATGGGCCTTTGGAATCCTAGACACGCTTGCCAAGCCTCCCCTGGTGCTGTTGCTTCAGCTCCAAGAAGATTCTAGCAGGCAGTTCCAACGAGAGGGCATGTGGGGCAGGCGATGGCCTTAAGAGAGCTGGGGTGCCGTGCTGACCTTTGTCCTGCCGTTTCCAGTTTATGAGGCACTTTCTTCATCCCATTATCTCACTGGATCTGCCTCAGAGCCCTCAGAAGACCTTGAGTGTCCCTATTTTACTCATGAGACCAAAGGCTGGTCCAAGGTCATGGGCCAGCTAAGAAAGGGAATCAGAATCTAGTATTCCCTTGGCCAGCCCCGGACAGAACCTGGATGAAAGAAAACACTTCTCACCCAAAGTCTCTCCTTACCCTTGCTCTCTGCCTCCCCTCATTGCCCCCTCTGCCCCCTACAATGACCTAAAGACCAGCACAGACTTATAGGTCAGGCTTCCTCTACCCCTCCCCAGGCCTCTCTGTGGGGAGCCAGCCAACCTCACCCCAGTTCTCCACAGTCCAGGGGACTGGGAATGGACCCCCACCCAGAGGAGGGTCCCTTCTCTCACCCGCCTGCCCCTCCGGTGTGTCAGGGTGGGGTGGGGGTGGGGCTAGGCTGTTTATATCCTGCCCGGAGCTGCTGGTCGCCTCTTATCAGCTCCCGTGGGGCTGGGTATGTGGTTGTACAGGTGGGAGGGAGGTCACTCCATGTTTGGGTGTGCCCCAGGGGGGCGGGTTGGTCCAGGGGGGCTGGGTGGCCCTGGCCTCCTGGACCACGGTTCCCAGAATCCCACAGATTCGTGGGAAATCTCCCTTCTCAGGGCTCCTGTGAAGTAGGTGAAGAGGTGGAATATTTATTGAGGGCTTATTTCAGTCTGCTCCTTTATTCCAGTTATCTATGTACACATCTCCCTCCTTTATTGGTTTGGCTGAGAGGCCCCTGGGCAAGTGCAGAGCTTACTCATCTCAGTGCCTCCATGGCACAGGAAGGGAGGCAGTGCAGTGGCAGTGTTTGCCACACTGCCCGTGGCTCCCTGCCCAGCCTCCCCTCTTCCCTCCTCTCTGTCCTACATTCACATACCCATACCACACAGACACATGCTTTTACACACGCTACATGCACACACTCTTGCACACTCATGCACATCTCTTAACACACACACACACACACACCCTGACAGGCAGAAAATGCAAAATGCATGCCCGAGGCCTTGGGTTCAATCTCCAGCAAATGAAAAAAAAAAAAAAGAGCCCACTCACAATCCCTCATCACATGCACTTGCATGTGTTGTAAACACTACACACTCATGAGCTCACTCTCACTTAGCACATTCATCTGCAATCCACACGCATGCACCACATCCCTCCTCTGGCACGGAGGTGGATGATCGCCTCACCCGCCTACGGTGTCCTGTAGGCATTCATTGCCGGTCCTGCTGCAGTGCCCTTTAAAAGTTACTTAAAATGTCAAAATGGTGACAGCAGACAGTTAACACAATCCCTGAGTGCAATGTGGGCCCTGGAGCCAGAAGCCAGCCTCTGTTCGGCCCTGGCTTTGGGGGATCCAGGAACTACCCCGTTTCCTACCACAGCTGCGCTCACAGTGGGCTGCAGACCAGGGGCTGCAGCTGGTGCTGTCATGGGAAGAACTGTGGTCCATCTCCAACACTGAAAAACAAAAACCACCAGACAGGTCGCCAGCATTTTAGAATCAGGAAAGTTTGCATAGAAAAAGCCTTGAATTTTTGGCCTCTTTTTAAAAACTCAGAAGATGTGGCCAGGTTGAAACAGTTCTCCCACTAAAGCACACTCTGTAGAAAGTGAGGTCATGCAGGGCCAGGTCAGTGGCCATGTCTATAGATCCAGCAACTGTGGAGGCTGAGGCAGGAGGACTGCCTGAGCTCTGGAGCCCAGAAACAGCCTGGGCAAGGTAATGAGGCACCTCTTGAAATGGGGAGGGAAGAAGAAAGGAGAGGGAGAGAGGAGAAGACAGAGAAAGGAGAGGGAAAGAAAGACAGAAGAAGGGAAAAGAGGGAAAGGAAAGGGGAAAGGCAAAAAATCAGACAGAAAGGAAAAAGAGAGAGAAAGGAAGAATGAATAAAAAAAAGAAAAAGAACCATGCAGCCTCACTCTGCAGTCTAGGGCTCATCATCTTTCCACCTCAAAGCACCTGGGTGGCCCGAGGTAACCCTGCCCTCCCCGCCTGCTCTATTCTGAGAGCATATTCGCTACCCCCCTTCCTGCTCCAACATAGCGGTCTGTTGAAGGCATCAATGAATAAACGAACGATGGGGTGGGGGGTCCAGGGCCGGCACACTCCTGAGCACGGAAACCCAGCCGGTGCCGCCTCGCTCAGGACTTGCAGGAAGGACCAGCCGTCACTGATACTTGCACACAAGTGGTTTTTTTCTCACCGAACAGATGGCTCTTAGCTCATCTTGGGGCACGGCATAGAACAGGCTTCACGAGCGAGCCCGGGGGGACTGCTGCAAGACCTTCCGGGCTGGGCCACAGACATCGCCCCTGCCCTGATCAGTCTGCCGCGTCCATAGCCCTCTTCACTTGCTGAGGGAGGTTCGGTAGAACCTCATCTGTCCAGGTAAAGCTCTTCACATATCTGCCTTAAATGAGTGTCTGCATCATAACCATTTACCAGTGATCTGTAGAACACAGCCCGAGACCCAGAAGGGCGACTCTCATTTCCTAGATGAGGGAACCGAGGCTCGGGAGAGACGGGTGACTGAGCATGCTTATTACAGAGCGCGCTGGTCCAGAGCTCTCTTCTTATGGACACCTGGCTTCTGACGTGCACCGCGGTGGCCAGGCAATGGGTGGAGCGATTGATCTCTGCACACCGTTCATTCATTCTCCATTCCCTGTATGCCAGCTTCCGCGCACATGTGGGGAAGAAGCCAGCCGGGAAGAGGAGAGGGTCTGGAGCCTAAGGAATTTCAAACACTTCCAGAAATCTCCCAACAAGACTTGGAGACAGAGGACGAGTATCTCGTTTCACAGATGAGAAAAACTGAGGCTTTAAGGAGGTTAGGAAACAGCTCACACTTTTAGAGATAGGAAGTTTAAGAAACCAGGCCTTGGAACTTGGTTTCCTAACTGTCTTTTCAAGCCGGTAACTAACTGACTACTTTAAGAGACACTAAACAGCCCGACTGTCCGCATGTGGCGTAGCTGCCTGGAATCC
>PVLA01006947.1:72187-113934 GCA_004027455.1 Hydrochoerus hydrochaeris
GGCTGGGCTGGGGCAGCAGAAACTGCAGCAGCAATTAGCCCAGTTCAGCCGCCCGTTACTGGAACCTGCATGTCAACTCTGGAGCAGATCCAGGAAGCCACGCCCAGTGTCCCGCATGACTCAAGCTCACCTGCCCACCGCCACAGCGGCCAGCCCCGCTGACCCAGGCCATAGTCAGCGGGGAAAGTCCCGGCACCCTTCAGTCGTCCTCGCTCACCCCAGGTGTGTATGCAAGGCGAGTTGGGATTTAGGGTTCTAGGGTCTCAGTTTGGTGCCCTGATTTATAGCCAAGCTCCAGACAGGACTGACACTTCCACAGAGAACATAGGCCGGGCTGCTCTATCTCACCTGTTGTCACTGGGGACCAGGACAGGTGAAGACCTGCAAGATGCCACTTGTCCTACCAGATGAGCAAAGGATGCCCTTGCAGAGCAAGAGAGAGCATGAAGAAAGTCAAACCTGACCAGCTGCTCCAGGGGTAACTGGAGAGATGCCTTCTAAAGATGATTTAACCAAATGGTTAAATGTTTCACAGAACAATTTTTTAAATTAATTAATTAATCTGTTTTGCAACAGGGTCCCACTACATGTTTCAGGTTAGTGGCTTGAGCTCACTGGATAGCCCAAATTTGCCATTAAATTTGCAGTGATCCTTCTGCCTCATCCTCCCAAGCGCTGGGATTACAGGCATGCACCACCGCACGTGGCAACATAGCAATGTTATGCATAAGCATTTTTTTCAAGGAAAATAATTGAATAAGTGCATAAAGATGTACAAGACTCTGTTTATTGCACTGATTATGTATTTGCAGCCAAGAGGTAACAAGCTGTGTCAATGGAAAGCTAGGAGTGGTTGCACACTCTAGTGATCCCAGGAATAGGGAAGCTGAGGCAGGAGGCTCACTGGAAGTTTGAAGCCAGCCTGGGCTACATAGTGAGATCCTGGCTCAAAACAAAACTAACAAACAAAAAGAGGATAGGGGAGCGGAGGGTATTGCTCAATGATAGAGTGCAGAGTCTTGGATTCTGTCTCTAACAACACACATATGGGCAGACAAACAGACGGACTGGAGAAGTAAACTGTTACTCAGACACTAGGCCACCACAAGAGGAATGCTGTGGACAGGTAGAGTTGTCCAAGATACATATTAAGTGAGAAAAAAAAAACAGGTTTGTACTCATTTTGTATAGAATAAGCCCAATTTACTGCTTATCTCTGCATGGTATCACAGAAAATATTTTTATATTTTCTAAGGAAAATTACAGTGAGTTCTATTATTAGAAAAAATTAAGCTATGGCAGAGGCCTATAATCCCAGAACTCTAGGAAGCTGAGGCAGGAGGATTGCAGGTTCCTGTTTGACCTACATAACTTAGAGAGACACCATTAAGATAAAATAAATAATAAATAAATAAAAGGGATGCCCATCCCAAGTCCTGTAAAAATAAGTAAATAGATTTTTTACAAGTGTTAAGGACTGGTGAGGTAGCTCTGTTGTAAAGTAAGCCTGGTTTTGTGCCAAGTGCCACCAAAACAGACGACAACAAAAACACAGCATCTCATTAGCCTCACAATAGTCATAAGAAGTAGGAATTTCAACCTCCAATCCCAGATGCGTATGTGGAGACGTAGTGACGCTGAGTGACGTGGCAATGATGGCACAAATATGAGGCAATGGAGCCAGGAGCTGACCCTGGGTCACACTGGAGATGTGAGATCTCGGGGTGTCTTAGCGAGGGCGGGAGCCGCTCCTTATGTCAGATGCTTATGTTCACTGGTTCCCTGATCCCCTCATAAAACACTTAGTAAGCACCTCCAGCGTGATTATCTGTGTAGATATTGGCCTTAAGAGATGCTCGGATCTGCTCAACATTCTCTCCAAGAGAAAAGTGACGTAAATACTGTCCTGCTATCCAAGGTAACGAAGATAAAACGGGGCTCGGTGTGGTGGCTCACACTGTAACCCCAGCACTCAGGAGGCCAAGGCAGGAGAATTGCTGTGAGTTCAAGGCCAGCCTGGACTACAAAGTGAGTTCAAGGCCAGCTGCATAACAAAACCCTGTCTCAGACCAAAAAAAAAGATAAAGCAGGAACACTGGGTATTGGCAAGGGTGTGGGCAACCTGGCCCTGTCCCCTACTGCTAGCAGAAGTTGACAATGTACAACCTTCTTGGAGAAAAAGTAGGCCAGTGCTTAAAAATATGCAAAGCAGCTAGGCATGGTGGTGCAGACCTGTGATCCCAACCGTAGGAGGCTGAGACAGGATTGCTGTGAGTTTGCGGCCAGGCTGGGGTACATAAGCGAGTCTCAAATACAGAAACAAAACAAAAAACTTCGCAAAGCCTTTTCAGGAGGCACCACAAGATAAAGGCCAGCCTGGGCTTCATGAAGAGCCTACAGCCCCCCTCAACTACATAGCGAGACTTTCTCAAAACAAGAAAACAAACAAACAACAACAAGAACAAAAGTGCAAGGCCCTAACCCAACTGAAGCAGTTAACCTCAAGGGATATATTTTATTTTATTTTACTTTATTTTATCTATTACCAGGGATCAAACTCATGACCTCGCACTTACCAGGCAAGCACTTGAACCACTGAGCTAAATCCCCAGCCCCCAAGGGATATATTTTAAACAGCAACAACAACAAGTCAGATAATTTTTATGAGATCAGAGATACACATACCAAGCCGGGTGTGGCAGTGCATGCCTATATTCTCAGTAGTCTGGAGGCTGAGGCAGGAGATAACCATGAATTCAAGGCCAGCTTGGCCTACAAAAGGAGACCCCATCTCAAAACACAGAACAAAACAAAGCCCCAGATACAGCTATCAGATTTGTGGTATATTGGTAAGAACCAAAAATGTCCAAACAGAAGGCATTGGAAAATATGTTGTCATACCCAAACAATGAAGCATTATGCAATCATTACAAAGGTTGAGATGTGAGTATTTATGACATGGAATGTAGTTCATGATACAGCGTGAAGAAGGCTGGTTACAACACAGCATGCACAGAATATTTTAATTTTTGTTTAAAAAGATGGAGATAAGGCTCGGGGTATCGCTCAGTGGCAGGGCCCTTGCCTAGCATGCTGGAGACCTTTGGGTGAATCCACAGCATTGCTAAAAGAAAAAAAGGAAAGAAATGTAGAGATGACTGTGGTTATTTATATGCAAAAAAGAGTTTGGAAGGACACATATCAGCTTGAATAATGGGTATCTTTGAAGAGTAGGATTACAAATGATTTTTACTTTGTGTGTGTGTGTGGTGGTAGGGATTGAACCCAGAGCTTTGTTAGAATGTGCAAGTACTCTCTACACTTCTAGCCCTAGTTTTATTTCTTTTTCTTTTCCTTTTTTGTTCATTTGTTTGTTTGAGATAGGGTCTCACCAAATAGTTCAGGCTGGGCTTGAACTCACTTTATAGCCCAGGCTGGCCTCAAACTCCTAGTGATCCTCTTGCCTCAGCCTCCCAAATGCTGAGATTACAGGTGTGCTCTACCATGCCCAGCTCTTTCAGGTTCTGGTTGTCCTTATTTATTTTAAGAAAAATTCACAAACTCACAACGATCCTCCTGCTTCAACCCACCCCCCACCCCACCCCACCAGGCCTGGGATTACAGGTATGCACCACCACACCCAGTTTTTGAGATACAATCCTTATTTTTGTCCTTTAAGAAAATTTTTTTTTTTTGCTGTGTAGTGCAGGGTAGGCTTGAACTTGCTATGTAGCCCAGGCTAGCCTCAAACTCACAGCCATCCTCCTGCCTCAGCTTCCTAAATGCTGGGATGACAGGCCATGTACTACCATGCTCTGCTGTTCCTCTTGAAATTAAAAAGAATGCCAGGAGACATGGTATACATCTAAAGTCTAAACTACTCAAGAGGCTGACACAGGAGAATCCAAACTTGAAAATAGTCCGGGCAATTTAATGAGATCCTATCTCAAAACTTTTTGTAAAAAAGGGCTCCAGAGACTGACACAAGGGGATTCCTATGAGTTCGAGGCCATCGCGATCTATTTCGTTAGAGACCCTGTCTCAAGACAAACAAAACAAAACAAAAGAGCTGCGGATGTAGCTCAGCACTGAATTCAACCTCTAGGGCTAAATAAATACATAAGACAAAAATTTGCTTTCTCCATTTTGCAAAAGAAACATTTCAAAACAGTGAAACAACCAATTTTAAAACAGTGAAACAACCAACATGTCTAATATTTAGAATAAACTAATATGCGACTCATCTTTATCACATAGAATACTCTACATCCGTTGCCAGTGATGATTCACTGGAGAGTATGTTCTCAGCCAGGCGTCGATGGTACAAGGAAGCCAAGACGAGCCCTGTTTCGTGAAGTCGTCTCAGCCAGCAGACACTTGGCACACACGGGGTGGAAAGTGTGATGACAGTACATCGCTGAGGGTGCAGCGGCTCATACCTGGGTACCTGCCGCCCCAGCTGTCAGGAGGCTGAGTTAGAACCGCTCGAGCCCAGGAGCCGCAGGTCAGCCTGGTCAACAGAGGAAGCTCTTTTCTCCAAAAACGGTAAATAAAAAGTGGCATTGCCAGAACCAAGCATGATGGGGCACACCTGGACTCCCAGCACTCAGGCGCCTGAGGCAGGACTGTGAGCTTAAACCAGCCGGGTCCGCCTAGACTACAGTCTCCAGACACTAAGGAAACAAAATAAAACAAACAACAACAAACCCCCCTAAGCCGGGCGTGGTGGTGCACGCCTGTAATCCCAGCACTCCAGAGGCTGAGGCAGGAGGATCACCAGGAGTTCAAACCCAGCCTGGGCTAAAGAGTGAGCTCGAGACCAACCTGAATCACCTATCCAGACCCTGTCTCCAAAGCACAGACAACAGAACAAAAACCTACTAATTTTTTTTTTTTTTTTTTGTACCTGGAATTGAACTCAGGACCTTGTGCTTGCCAGGCAGGTTCTGCCACTGAGAAAACCCAAACAAAACCCGCCACAGCCTTTCCATCCCTCCTTCTTAGACGGCTCCGCCCACTCCCTGCTTCATCCACAGCCCCGCAGGGCCTCTAGCTGCCCACCTATGGTGCCTGCTGCTCTGCTCATACAATGACCCCAGTCTGCTGGAGTCCAGGGTAGCTCTCAGCAGCCCCAGTTCTGCTGTGGACATGTCTGCTCTGCGGACCTTCCCACCCTGTGTACTCAGTGTTCCTGGGGCTCCTGTGTGGGTCTCCACGTCCTTCATGCCACGGACTCAAACACCAGCGCTGCCTGCAGACCCACGCAACCGGCTGCTCCACCCCCACAAACAGCTCTAGTTGGAGCCCCCTCCGGGGCCCCTGAGCAAGGGAGAGCCCCTTCCTTCCAGCTGCTCCGGAGGAAACCTTGGAGTCATCCTGGACCCCTTCCTTTCCCCACGTTGCGCCTGGCAGCAAGTCCTGCTCATTTTACACTGAAATAATTTAAGTAGCTAGGCATGGTGGCACAGTCCTGTATTCCCAGAACTCAATAGGCTGAGGCAGGAAGATTGCTGTTAGTTCAAGGCCAGCCTGGGCTACACAGTGACATAGTTCAAGGAGAGCCTGGAACACTTAGACCCTATCTCAAACAATAAACAAACCTCACAACCACACTATGTGGTGGTGCATTCCTGTAATCACAGCATTTAGGAGGCTGAGGCTAAAGGGTTGCTGTGAATCCGAGGTCAGCATGGGTCACATAGTCCAAGGCCAGGCTGTCCTAAATAGTGAGATACTGTTTTTTTTAAAAAAAGTAAAACCAGACTGGAGATATAGCTCAGCACCACAGCGCCTGCCTGGCAAGCACAAGGTCGTGCGTGAGTTCAGTTCCCCATACTAAAAAACAAAAAAACCCTCCAGAAAAAAATCCAAAAAAACCCAAAGTAGCTAACTACACACACACGCACACGCGCACACACACACACTGTGCAGTGGTAGAATACTTACCTAGCATGCATGAGGCCTGGGGTTCTGTCTCCAGTACAGGGGAAAAAAGTGACTAGAAATAAATTTTTAAAAATGTATCTGTCTCATGCATCCCTGTATTTTCTGAATCCAGCCGCTTCTCTGCATCCTCTGCTGTCTCCCTGCCTGTAACCTGACACAAGTGTTCATTGCTCTTCCTGGTCTTGCGATCTGTCACCTCCCCTGCCCGAGACCCTCCAAAGCTACAATGCCATTTAGAGAGGGAATGTGATTCAAAACCGAGCTCCTGCTCCGCCTCCTGAATGCTGGCATTACAGGCATGTGCCACCCACTTTTATTTTTTATTTTGAGATGAGGTTCCGTAAAGTGCTAAATTTCCCAGGCAGGACTTGAACCTGCAGTCCTCCTGCCTCAGCCTCCCAGAACACTGAATTCCAGGAGTGCGCCACCACACCCTGCTGTTCCGTCCATTTTATTCACAGTGCCTATCCCAGAGAGGCATTCGGTAAATAATTAACTGAATAAATAAATGTACCCACCTGAGACCTCACATTAATTATCACCTTTGAACCCCTCATTGGTGACCTCTGGCAAGCCAAGGACCTTTCACTCTCATCAGTGGGTGAAAAGTTGATCACTCTGGCATCAAGGGACTTTTCTTCCCTTTCACTTTACGTTTGGACAGGGTGGCGATGGCCCTCTGCAAACTGGCAAGGAATTGGATGGGGAAGGCTGGAGGGAGAGGGAGGGATGGAGGTGGGGTGCCAGCTTGGCGGGCAGGCCCAGGGAGGAGGCTGGAGGCCCAGACCAGATGGCCCTGGGGTTGGTCCTCAGTCCTGCCGGTGTGCATGTCCTCTTCAGGCCTGCCCTGGGTCACCCTGGGCCAGGTGCTCACCACTCCCCCGCAGTATTCGCAGCGCTACAGTGGGGCTGACCCTCCATCTCTATCCCCTGGGGGTGGTTCTGGAGACAGAGTGGGACGGACCATCAGTGTATATTCAGCGTGTACCTGCTGAGCACTCAAAGTGGGGTGGTACACAGGGGGCTGAGTGGAGCGTTTGCCTGCCATGCTGGAGACCTGGGCTCTACCCCAAGCTCTGCAAAAAAAAAAAAAAAAAGCAAAAGAAAAGAAAGCAGAGGGAAGGGGCCAAAGAGCTCACATTCTATCTTTTTTTTAGGTTGTGGGCTTAACGGCAGGGCGTGGGGTACGGCACCAGGGCCGGGACTAGCAGTCTGCAGACTCCAACTTTGGGGCCTTTCTCCTGGCGACCTTATGTCCTCACCACCTAGTTTTTTCCATGCGCCTTGGACTAGGCTGATCCACTCCTCAGCACCTCTGTCCTCCAGCCTGCAGTTCTCCCTGGCACAGTGACCGCCCGGGCTGGCTTCTAGGTGTGGTCAGGAATGCGCCCTCTGCTCAGAAAGCCCCCTGACCCCGGTTCCCCAGCAGTTCCCAGCAGCTCTGCAGGGGGCTGGAGTGACGTCAGGCCCTGCAGGCTGGGCTGGTTTCCCTGAAAGCCCTCGCCTCTCTCTCTGGAAGGAGACCGTGTGACCTCACCTGGGCAAAGAGCGAATGGTTAACCAGGCTCCTCTTCTTCAGCCCCAAAGGCCTGGCCTAGGATAAACACCCATAGGGCAGCAGCCTGGTGGACCCTGGCCAGGGCTGGGTGTGCAGTGACCCTGTCCTTGGTCACTGCCTCATTATCTGCATTACTGCTTACAAGAGTGGTAGAAAGTTGCCCAAACTATAAATAACTAACTATACAGAGGGCATGGAGGACATTTTTAAAAATGTTTATTTATTTATTTGTTCGTTTTGTACCGGGGATCAAACTCATGACCTCATGCTTGCCAGGCAGGTGCTTATGCCAGTGAGCCAAATCCCTGGCCCTTATTTATTTATTTATTTTTGTCTTTTTGAGACCGGGTCTCTCTAAGCAGTTCAGGCTGGCCTTGAGCTCACTTTGTAGCCCAAGCTGGTCTTGAACTCACAACGATCCTCCTGCCTCAGCCTCCCCAGTGCTGGGATTACAAGCGTGAGCCACCACACTAGCTTTATTTGTTTATTTTTGTACCAGGGATTGAACTCATGACCTTGCACTTGCCAGGTAAGTGCTTGTATACTAAGCTAAATCCCGGGCCCTATTTTTTTTTTTTTTTTTTTTTTTTTTGAGGCGGAGTATCTCCATACAGTTCAGGCTGGCCTTGAACTCACTTGTGTAGCCCAGGCTGGCCTCAAACTCACAGCGATCTTCTTGCCTCAATCTTCCAAGTTCTGGGATTACATGCTGTACCACACCTGACTTTCTTTTTCTTGTTTTTCAAATCCATTTTATTTCAAAGAAGAAAAACGTTTTTAGAATACAACCATCGGGATGACAATGGCACATACATTGCGCACTGTCATCCCCAAATCATTCACCCAGAGCACAGGAATCTGCACTCAATTGTCCGAACAGTATGAGCACAAATCTTTTGAGACTTTCTGATGGCAAACAGTGTTTTACATTCTGTGCAAGCTTGGTGGTTTTTTAATTCATCTAGCACTGATCAAAGTATAGTTTCAATTTAAAATGTATATATTAAAACCACTTTTTTTTTTTTTTTTTTTGGTCCCGGGGATTGAATTCATGACCTTGTGTTTGCCAAGCAGGCACTTACACTGCTGAGCTAAACCCCCGACCCTTAAAACCACTTTTTAACAGAACATGTAATCTCAGCTCCTTGAGAGAGCTGGGAAAGTCTGGGTGATTTAGAGAGACCTTATCCTTTAAAAAAAATAAAAGAATTTAAAAGGGCTAGAGATGCAATTCTCAAGAATTTATAATCTTGAGATTAACAGATAACACCCAGTTAACTGCACAGTGGGGTGAGGCCTGGCTGCCAGTTAGACTGATTCTGAGTCAGAAACTGATTGATTGGTTTTCAGGGCTGGGCTACACTGAGGAGTCCAAAGCACATGGCAAGTGGGGCCTGCCGTGTGCCCGCCGGAATGCACACGACGTTCAGCACAAAGCAGCCAGAGTGCAAACGGCACATTCGTTTTGAGCAACTGATGCATTCCTTGGAAGAAAGCTCACATCCTGACACTAGAGATCCCTGGGCTGGGAAACTGCCTGCTATGGTCTGTGGGTCTCTGTTCTCCACCCGGACCCCCAGTGGAGAAGAGGTCTTCCTTTCCCCTCTGGGTTTCTCTGGCTTGCTTCCATCCCAGAAGCCCTCTGTCTGGGGATTTCCCACCCTCAGTCTTCTCCCTGCTCAGATCCGTTTCCCTATTGACTCAGAAGCTCCAGATTCGGGACAGCAACTTCTGAGTTGCCACTTGGTTTCTGGGACCTGCCTGGGTCAGCAGCAGCGTGAAGTCACTCAGAGGCCTTCGATTGGGCAATGCCTGAACGAGTGTGAGAAAATGCACCGGGCGTCCTGGCGGGAGTCAGGGCTCTTCCTGCAGGTGTAGCCCACCAGGCATTTACAGAGCAGACGCCAGCCCTGGCCGAGGGCTCGGGGTGCAGGCGCTCCTGGCCTGGCCCAGTGACACCTGTCGGAGTCTTTGGATGAGGCCTTACACTCTTGCCTTTACCCTTCCTTCCCTCCCTCTCTCCCTGTTCCCGGCCTGTGCTTCGGGTCTCCATGTGTCCACCCAGCACTTATCAGACACTGGATAAGTGGAGCCCTCGGCTCTCGCCACCATGACATTTCCCAGCTGTGTTCACCACGGACCACGGCCACATGGACAGCCGAGCCAAACTATCGTTTATGTGAATGGCTTCTCTTTCACCTAAGGCTCCTTCTTACAGCGTCGGTGAAATCAGCCAGACACAAAGGACAAGCACAATACAATCCGACCTGCATGTGGTACCGGGAACAGGCAAATTCACAGAAACAGAAAGTAAATGGTGGTTTCCAGGGGAGGGGCCGGGAGAAAGGGAGTTATTGTTTAAGGGAGGCAGTTTCAGCTCAGGATGATGAGAAAGTTCAGGAGGTAGGTGGCAGCGAGGTTGCACAACAAGGCAACTACTCAGGGCCACAAAACCGCACATTTAAACACGGTTGGAACGGTAAAGCTGTGCATATCTTACTAGAATTGAAAAAAGAAGAAAGCAGCTGAATGTGGAGGTTCACACCTGTACTTCTAGCCACTTTGGAGGCTGAGGCAGGAGGATCAAACGTGCCAGCCTAGCCTGGGCAGCCTAGCAAGACTATCTCAAAATTAAAAAGTAAAAAGTGTTCCTGGGCATGGCAGCGCATGCCTATAATCCCAGCACTTGGGAGGCTGAGGCAGGAGGATTGTTGCAAGTTTGAGACCAGCCTGGGCTGCAAAGTGAGTGCATGGCCAGCTTGAAATGCATAACAAGACCCTGTCTCAAAAGGCAAAACAGGGGCTGGGGATTTAGCTCAGTGGCTAAGTGCCTGCCTGGCAAGTACAAGGTCATGAGTTCGATCCCCAGTACAAAAAAAAAAAAAAAAGGCAAAATAATAATAATAATAATAAATATAAAAAGGGCTGGGTATAAAGAAGGATAAACTGGAGACTTTCATAAGTAAATGGCTGTAACTTGGTCCCATACGCATTAGTGAAATAAATAAGATACACATGTAAACATTGTACTGTTTCACTAGTGTGAGAAGCTGAAATAACATATGTATATGTGTATGGATATATATGTGTTTAAAAAATAGTTAAGATAGTTATACTACTGATTCTCCAATTTCATTGAAAAGAGAGATTTGTGCTGGTGTTCTTTGAATAACTGAATGCAAAAAAAGTGGGTGGGGCTGGGTATGTAGCTCAGTGCTGCATGGGTTTAATAACCAGTATGGAAATGAAACAAAACAAAACAAAACCATAACACCCTGCTGTGTGACCCCTGAAAAAGTTCAGTTAAAAGCGGATTGAAGCCAGGCGTGGGAGCACACACCTGTAACCCAGGCACTCTGGGAGGCTCAGGCAGGGGAGTCACAAGTTCATGCCCAGCCTGGATAATTTAACAACTTACCAAGACCCTGTCTCAAAATAAAACATGAAAAAGGGCTGGAGATGTAGAGCACTGTGAAGACCCTGGGTTCAGAACCTGCTAGACTGAAAAACAAACAGACAAACAAAGATTTAGACCTAAAAAAGACTCCAGGATGGTGGGGCTTCACTACAGTTCAGCCTCACAGTAGGCTGAGGCAGAAAGATCTCAGCAGGCTGAGGCAGAATGAGACCAGGAGTTCAAGGCCAGCCTGGGGAACATAGTGAGGCACTATCTGATAAATGAAAATAAATAAATAAATATTACATTTTAAAAAGTCTCCCAGTCAGGTGTGGTGGTGCATTTGAGAATCTGAAGCAGAAGGGTCACAAGTTCACATCCAACCTGAGAAACTCATCAGTTTAGCCAGTACCTGTCTCAAAAACAAAACAAAACACCACTGTAGCTATAATTTCATGCAAAGGTCCTGCTTCTAACCCAAGTACTAGAAAAACAAGGGTTCCCCCCGTTTTTTTTTAATCTTTTTGAGACAGGATCTCGCTATGCAGTTCAGGCTGGCCTTAAGCTCATTTTGTAGCCCAGGCTGGTTTCGAACTCACAACAATCCTCCTGCCTCAGCCTTCTAAGTGCTGGGATTACAGACATGAGCCACCACACCCAGCTAAGAGTCCTTTTTTGATTGAAATATATAAAAAGAAACTTTATATTGAAATCCTACTTAGCATTTTCCTACTGTACATTAAAATACTTCCATAGCCAGGCATGGAGGTGCCCACCTAGAATCCTAGCACTCTGGGAGTCTAAGTTGGAACCCAGATTGGGCAACTGGAAGACAACAAGTTGGAACCCAGATTGGGCAACTTGGCAACTTGGCAAATTGGGGAGGCCCTGTTTTCAAAAAGGGCTGAGAGACTGAAGATATAACTCAGTGGCATAAGCCCCTGCCTTACAAGTACAAAGTTGTGAGTTTGTTCCCCGGTACCAAAAAGGGCTGAGATGTAGCTCAGTGAGAGGGCCCTGAGTTCAATCCTCAGTATTGAAAAACAACAAAACCAGGTATGGTGGCATATGCTTGTAATACCAGCACTCAGGAGGCTGAGGCAGGAGAATCTCTGCAAGCTTGACAAGAAAGAAAGAAAGAAAGAAAGAAAGAAAGAAAGAAAGAAAGAAAGAAAGAAAGAAAGAAAGAGAAAAGAAAAAAAGAAAGCAAAGCAAAATTACTTCTTTTTTTAGTTTAGTTTTTTAGAGACCAGGTCTCATGATGCAGACAAAGCTTTGTACTCACTATGTAGTCCTGTCTGGCCTTGAATTTATAGCAATCCTCCTTCCTCAGCCTCCCTCCTCAGGAGGGATTACAGACATGTGCCACCACTCCTGGCAATTCTTTTTTTTTGTTTTGGGGGACAGGCTTGCTATGTAGTGCAGGCTGGGCTTGAAGTTCAGTGATCCTTCTGTCTCAGCCTCTCGATTGCAGGGACAAAGGCACCACCATGCCCAGCAAAACCATTTTTACACTTAACCTTTTAGAAATGGCTTGTTTATGTGTCACCTGAGCTCATCTTGCAAATGACCTTGAATTACCCTTGTACCCTTAGCCATGCCTGGGTGGCCCTGGCTTTCAGAAGACAGTCTGCGGTTTCATCAAGTGCAGATAGGACGGTGGCAGACCACAGAGCCCATCCTGGCTCTGGCTGACAGGCAGCGTGCGGCTGAAGCTCTGGGGCCGTTTCCTTAGCTGTGAAGTAGGGGTGCTAGAGTCCCATTTTGTGGGATTAGAGAGGAGGGCATCTGAGCTGACAGGCATAAAGGACGAAGGCAGCACAGGAGGTCACCACTCAGCTGCAGCTCCTGCTCCCACCCAGCAGAAGGTGAAACAGTAGATGGTCGCCTCCCTGGGAAACCTGTGCTAACACCATCTCCCTCTGGCCAGGCTGGGGTCAGCACTCCTTTGTGCTTCCCGGGGTCTCTGCAGGAACACTGGCGAGTTTCTGGTGCCAATGTCCACGAGGGTGTCTACCTGGGTTGGCACAAGAGGCTCCGAGGAAGTAGCAGTGGGCAGGGGCGGGCAGGGGTCTGGGTTTAGGGTTGGCACTCCAGGCCCTGGCTCCAGCCATGGGTGGCAGAGAGAGACAGACCCCGGGGGCAGCAGCTGTCCATTCGCCCAGAAGTTGGTGACCTCTCCCCTCTGGAAGGAAGCTCTGAGGTCCCTCCAGGTTCCGTTTCCTCTCTCATGGGCAGCTGGGCAGCCACACTGAGAGAACAAGCCTGACGATGTTCCAGACATTTGAATTGGGTTTTACCATTCTCACGTCCTCTGCATTAATCACCTCTTAGAGACTTCATGTGACAAAAGTGTGTGTAGCTGGTCAAGAGGCACAGATGGGCCTATAATCCCAGCACTCTGTGAGGCTGAGGCAGGATGACTGAAAGTTCAAGCCCAGTCTGGGCAATTTAGCAAAACCCTGTCTCAAAATAAAAAAACCACAAAAGGGTTGCAATGAGGTGCAGTGTAAAGGACCTGGGTTCAATGCCCAGCACCCCAAGAACAAAGGAAAACAGAACAAAATGAAATAAAATGAAACGAAACAAGTGTGTGACTGAACCTGTCTAAACCCACACTTTATAAAGAAAAAATATCCGCCTGTAATCGCAGGACTCGAGGGGCAAAAGCCAGAGGATGACCAGGAGTTTGAGACCAGCCTGTACTACATAGTGAGTTCAAGCCCAGCCTGCGTGATACAGTGAGAACCTATCTCAAAAGCAAACAAACGAAAAGCACAAATAAAACCCCAAAACATCAACAAGAAGGTGGGGCCTGGTTGCAGGAAGCAGGGCACAATCTGGAGGAATATACTCCTTCTTTTTCTTCCTTTTTTTTTTTTTTTTTGGTTGGTTTTGGTTTTGACAGGGTCTCATTATGTAGTGCAGAACATACACTTGAACTCACTATGTAGCCCAGGTTGGCATCAAACTCAAGGTGATGCTTCTGCCTCAGCCTCCCGATGCTGGGATCGCCGGTGTGCGCCACCGTGACTTGTCCCCAGCCCTTCCTTACTCTCTTGCTCCTCCTCACTGCTGTGAAGTGAGCAGATTTTCTGTGCCATGCTTTTCTGCATGAAGTTTCTGCCTCCGAGCTTGTTAGTCTTGGACCTAAACCTCTGAAACCATAAGTCAAAACAAACGTTTTCTTCTTTACATTGTATATATGGGGCATTTTGTCACAGAAGTGGAAAGCTGACTAATATACCTGCTAACAAAAATAAATCTTTATGCCTGTAATTCCAGCACTCGGGAGACTGAGGCAGGAGAACTGCTATGAGTTTGAGATCAGCTTAGGCTGCATAAGTGAGTTCAGGGCCAGCCTGCACTATACAGTGAGACCCTGTGTCAAAAAACAAAACAAAACAAAAAAAAGGGTCCCAGGGTGCAGTTCAGTGTGAAGATTCTAAATTCAATTCCCAGTACTGCACACCCACACCCACATCCACACCCACACTTACATACTGGGTTTTATATTATGTACTGTTATGGTTGATACACTGTGTCAACTTGAGAAGTTTAGAAATTTAACTAAGAGACTCAGCAGGGAGCCAGGATTCTTACTTTGTAAATATCCTCAGCCCCTACAAGAGGAGGGCAAGATTTTGTGAGGGCTACATCTGCCCTGGAAGGGAGGGGTATATAAGGGAGGAGAAGATGCTTGTTCTCCGCGTTTTGCCCTGGTGCTTTTACAGGCTGCTGCCTTGAAGTGTTGCCCTGGTGCCATGCCACCTTGGAGCCAGCTAATTATGGACTGAAACCTCCACAAACTGCAAGCTAAATAAACCTTTCCTTCCTTCATTTAAGGTGCCGGGTATTTTGTCCCAGCAACCAGAGAAAATTAACCAAGACATGTACATTTTACCACAATTTAAAACTAGTAGCTAAACATTCAACAATAATACATCACCTATCCCAGCAACCAGTGTGGCCCAATTCAGTCATGAGTTCCAGCTCTGCTCTGCAGCCAGCACAGTCTCCTGCCCGTGAGACTGCACACCGAGCCCTACCAGCCTCGGGAACTGACCCTCAACCTGGCCTGTCCTCCCTCAACCAGGGCCAGGGCTAGGGCCACAGCTGTGCCCTCCCGTGGTGCCACAAGCCATCGTCTTTTCTCTGCCCAGAATCTCCCTCCCTCCCTCACTGTCCTCAGGTCTTCATAGCCAAGCAAGCTTTGCCCACCCCTGCCCTTGCACAGCTCATGCTGATGTGCTACGGAATGCATTTGTGTGTTTATCTGTGCTCGCTGGAGTGGAGGTTAAGGCAGTGGCCTTTGTTTTGTTTGCTGATACATGTGACCCCTAGAAGGGTGTTCGGAAGCTGATGAATCCAAAAAATATCTTTTTTGGTATTTGTTGAGTGCATAGATTTCATTATTGTTCCTTGCGGTACTAAGGATTGAACTCAGGGTCTTTATACTAAGCTACCTCCCCAGTCCCCCTTTATTTATTTATTTACTTTTGAGACAAGGTCTTACTATGGAATCTAGGATGGCCTTTAACTCACTAAGTAGCCCAGGTTGGCCTCAAACTCGTGACAATTCTCCTGCCTCCGCCTCTCTGGGATTATAGGTTTATGCCACATCAGGCTCTTGCTGGTTTTCTTTTGAGACTAAATTACCCAGGGTGGGCTTGAACTTGCAGTCTTCTGTCTCATCCCCTAAGAGTGCTGGGACTGCAGGCCTGCACCACTGTGCCCAGCTATAGAGAAGGTTTTGAACTTCCTGTGGACTACAGTGGGCTTAGGAGCCCTCGGAAAGATCAATCCTGGGGTGCAGGTGGCATTATGCTTCCAGTTGGCTGCAGGGGGGAAGCCCTTTCAGATGTCCTGGGCTGTTGTCCTCTACTTCTCCTCACCTTGAAGAGGGAAAACAAAACCTATAGGGCCCTTTCATCCCTGAGCAGCCCCGTGGCTGACGCTGGCCAATGGCCAGGGGCCTGTGCTGTCCCCTTGAGTCCTGGCTGCAGGCTGAGCAGGTTGGGCTGTGCCCGAGGCCAGTACCATGTGGCAGGCGGGTCAGTGGGCAACTGAAATGGGGGAGCCTTGGAAGGACAATGGGGACAGCTCCTGGCCCTGCTGCCCCTTGGGGGGCAGGTCCCAGTCCCTGGTGCCAGCCCCCCTGCGGTGTGAAGTGGGCAGCTTTGAGCTGGGTGAGCTGCAAACAAAGCACTCGAGTCCCTTTGTCCTGCTCCCACCCCTGTCCTCTGTTTACATCCTCCCTTCCCGTAATTGAGTTGGGCACTGGGCCTCGCTGGCTCTGAGCCAGGCACACCTGTAGGACAGGTTGGGCCGAGTTGCTGTGGGCCGGGAGCTCTGGCAGGTGATTGGGGCCCTTGGGAGCCAGCTCCACTCCCACCATGCAGCATTGGAGCCCTGCCTGCCACCCGCAGCCAAGGATTCTTGGCCAGCTCCTAGGGGACCAGATGCCCCCTGGGGCACTGGCAGCCTCTGGTATGCCTGGCCAGTTACCATCCTGGGTCTAAGGGGTAGGGGAGGCCATGGGGGGCCTGGCAGGGGCAGGAGGCCTCAGGGAGGTGTGACTTGGGCAAGGGAAGACGTTTCCTCCTCCACCAGAGATTAATTGGCCAAGTTCATGTAAGCGCGTTCCACCTGGTCTCTCCCATTTCCCCAACTGTGATGACGGGACACCCAGTCACCGAGTGGCCCACTGCGCGCCTAGCCCTGTGCTGGGTTCCCATGTGCGGGCCCGGCTCCCTGGTGATTCCCATTCTGCCCCGGTGACTCCCTTGCCCCACACCACGTCTCTCTTGTGCTCCTCCCAGTCCTGCACCTCTGCAACCTCCCAGACTCTCCCCAACAACCTCGCTGTCCACCTTGCTAGGACATTAGCGTCTATTTTTTTTTTTTCTGACACAAGATTTCTCACTATGCAGTTTGAGCTGGCTTTGAGTTCACTTTGTAGCTCACGCTGGTCTTGAACTCGCAACAATTCTCCTGCCTCAACCTCCCCAGTGCTGGGATGGTAGGAGTGCGCCACCACACCTGGTGACATTAGAGTTTGGAACACCATATGCTTCTGTTTCCTGCCCTGCTGGATGGCACCACACACCACACCTCCTGTGGAGTATGTGGGCCCAGCCCTGTCTCTTGAGCCAGGGATGCCCCAGCTCTGCCCAGCTCCGTGGGACCACAAGTCAGCCCTCAAACTGAGCTCTGAGACCTCCTGGGGGCCCTGGGGAGCCTGTGGGATGGCTGACTTAGCCTGCTCTCCTGCTCACGCCTGAGACCTCTACCAAGGCCTGACAGCCTCCACTCCCGGCCCTAAGTGTCCAGAGGCACAGGTGCAGGGATTTCATCTTGCTCCCTGCCAAAGCCCTCCACAGGTCCCAGCAGGGTGGGTTTCCCTGACAGTCTATGCAAGGGGCTTCTCCGGGTTCTTCCACACCAGGATGAGGTGCTGAGCAGCCTGAGTAATGAGTTTTCCACCAGCCCAGGTGAAGGGAAGGACCCTGCCCAGGGATGTCCTGTACCCAGGTCCTACATCTGCTGTTCCCTGAAGTGCTGTCTACCCCCAGTCTATCCCCCAGCTCTAGAGACCACCATTCAAGTGGTCCACGGCCCACTGCCCAGCTCCCCTTCTACCAAGCCCACAGCACCAAAGTCCAGTGAGCTAATTGCCTCATTCCCTCCGCTGTCAGTACTCCAGGCCCCTTGCCTAAGCTTTGCTGAATTCGCAGCCTGTGGTTCCAGCTGTGGCTCCTTCTCCTCTAATCTGCACCCAGCACCTCAGATAGCCAGGGGCCGGCAGTAACTGAGTAAAGTGTGGGATTCCCTGGTAGAACCTAGGCTGACTGCCAGGAAAAGAACCAAGCCAAGGAGATAACTAGAGCTGGGATCTCTGCCTTCAAGGAGCTCAGGGTCTAGCTAAGTCTAGTGTATGAGCAGAGAGCATGGTGGCACAAGTCTGTAATCCTAGCACTCGGGAAGCTGAGACAAGAGGATTGCAAGTTCCAGGCCAAGCCTAAACTACAGAGCTAGACCCTGTCTGAAAGAAAATCGATAAGTAGATAAATATAATATAGCTGGATGTGGTGGTGCATTCCTGTAATCCCAGCACTCGGGAAGCTGAGGCAGGCAGATCATTGCAAGTTTGAGACCAGCCTGGGCTACAGAGTGAACCCAAGGCCAGTTTGAACTGCATAGCGAGACCCTGTCTCAAAAAGACCTAAAAACAAAAAACAAGAAAACTTCTATGTGCTTGAGGGGTGGATTTTACAATGAAAAGAAGTAAAGATCTCACGAAGTCCCAGGGAGTTTATTGCATATGGCTTTCAGGAAAGGTAGTACACTGTGAAGACCCACTTGAAAAAGAAAAGGGCTTGGAGTAGCTAAAACTGAAAGGTGTGCACCAGGGAAAGCAAACGGCAGATGGGTTACTTCTGTTTGTTTGCTTACTTATTGGATTGAATTCAAGGCCGCATGCGTGTGAGACCAGCGCCCCCGCCCTGCACTCCGTCTCCCAGGCCCGCGAGGGCTATGGGCTCAGGCTTCTGCAGACCCAGCTCTGTGTGTCGCAGTCTCCAGCCCAGGGCAGGGAGCCAGCCCACGAGGGAAGTGTGTGTCCCTTCACAAAGGGAAATGCGTTCCTGGGCTTTTGGCGGATGGGGAAGGCAGAGCACCCCCTCCCCAGAGCCTGCCACCCCCCCACCCTCCACCCCCCCAGCCCTCCACTCAAGGCCCTCCTCATCCTCAGCTAATGCTGGGGTGGCACATTCTCACCCCCTGCTTAGAGTCCTCCTGTTCCAAAATCAGGCTCCCTGGATGGCTGAGGCCCTCTTACAGCTCTTGCTCTCTCTCTGGTGTCCCCTGATGCCACCTGTCCCCAGCTACTGTTGCTCCACCTCTTCTCTGTCACCCCAGGGTTTCTCAGATAACACCGTCACCCCAGAGTCAGCAGAAGGAAAGGGGAGGGAAGGGAAGGGAAGGGGAAGGTGGAGGAGGCATCCCTTCTTAAGTAAGTGTTTTACATGTGTTATCTCATCTAATTGTTACAACAGCTCTCTGAGGTAGGTACTATCATTACTTTTTACTTAGGAGGAAACTGAGCAGGTCAAGTCACTCACCCAAAGCCAAGCTAAACTCACTGAGGCAGGGACCAGTATTGCATAAACAGCTTGCTGTGAAAGAATCAGTTCCTTTTGCTTTGATTTAGTAGATGTAGTTTTTTCTTTTTTTTTGTACCGGAAATCAAACTCAGGACCTTTCACTTGCCAGGCCAGCGTGCTGCTGAGCTATATTCCCAGCCCTGTTTTGTTGTAAAATTTCCAATCTAACATTGTTGCAAAAACATAATAAAAACAAATTACTAGGAAAACAAAAAGGGAAAAAAGATGCATTAATTATAGGCCCATTCTTTTTGATTGGGTGCAACTGATATAAAAGTTTTGTCATTGCTATAAAAGTCTCTAAACAGGAAGACAGTGTCACAAACTCCAGAAGCACTGTCTCAGGTGACCTCACTGAGGGGTGCTCCGCAATGACCTTGTGAGCTTTGACGTCTCCAAGCCTCAGCTCATTCAGTGCATTCAGTGCAGACATGGAGTGGAGGAGGCTTTTCTATTCTTTCTGTGCTGGGGCTTGAACCCGAGGCCCAGGACAGGCACCCTACCACAGAGCTGCCCCCACCTAAAGATGGTTTCCTGTGCATTGGCATTCTGCAGGTGTTTAAAGAGAGAAGTGATACACAGCTGTATAAATTCCGATATGCAGCCCCAACCTTGTATGGTCTTTGGAGGTCTTTTGGAGGGCTGCTTGGACCAGAATCTTTTTTTTTTTTTTTTGGTACCAGGGATCAAACTCACAACCTTGAGCTTGCCAGGCAGGCACTTGTGCCACCAAGTTAAATCCCCCAACCTGCCAGAGTCTTTCTTTATCTACTCAGATTATTTACTAACTCATTACTTTTTCATTTATTTCAGATATATTTATCCAATATTTATCTGCTTGATCCCTGGCATTCTGGGGAGGAAACAAAGGCAGTGGTACCCAGACCTTGTCTTCAAAGTTCCCAGCATGCTGAGCATAGTGGTTTATGCCTGCAATCTCAATACTCGGGAGGCTGAGGCAGGAGGATTGATGTAACAGTGAGATCAAGGCAGCCTGAACTGCATAGGGAGACACTGTCTTAATAAGAAAAAAAAAAAAAGCCTGTACATAAAGCACCCACCTTGGCATTGGATATCTGCCCTTCCTTTCTGGAACTCAATTCCTGGAGGGTCATTCCTGGGCTCAACCCAGGTTTCTGAGGAAAAGCGTTATAGTGTTCAGGTGTTCAGATCCCAGGCAGGGTTGAGAGAAGCTCTGCTTATCTTTATTATTTATTTATTTATTTATTTATGTTTGTTTGTTTGTCCTTTTGAGACAGGTTCTCGATATGCGGTTCAGGCTGGGCTTGAGCTCACTTTGTAGCCCAGGCTGGTCTTGAACTCGCAACAATCCACCTGCTTCAGCCTCTCAAGTGCTGGGGTTACAGGAGTGAGTCACCAAGCCCGGCTGTTCTGCCTGTCTTTATGTGCGCGCCTGGCACGAGTGTCTGACAGCACACTCACTAGCGGGTTGTCCGTGGCTGTCTCCATCAGCGGGATTTAACAGACTTTTTCATTCTTTTTTCTATTTTTTTGGCATTGTTTAAATCATTCAGTAGCTTTTGAAAAATAGCAGATTTACTAATTCATGCACCATAAAATTCCTCCTCCTCTTTCTGCGGTACTCAAAATAAACGCAGGTCCTCACACATGCTAGGCTCTGCCACAGAGCTATACTGCCGGCCCCAAATTCATCCTTTTAAATTATACAAGCCAGGGGTGGCGGCACACATCTGTGATGCCAGCGCTTGAGAGGCTGAAGCAGATCACAATGAATTTAAGGCCAATCTGTGCCACAGAGTGAGACTCTGTCTCAACCCCCATCCCCAAAGTTACAAGAACCTGGTGGGCCTTGAGTTTGGTATAGAAGTAGGGAGAATTCCCCAGATGAATGAATAAAGAAACTGTGATATTTATACAAAATGGAGTAGTACTGTTACAAAAATGATAATTTTAGTCTTTTGTAGGAAATAAATCAAACACGTGACTTAAATACCTCATGAATTCTCTTATATGAGAAACTCAAGTATAAATAATTTAAAGAGCAAAATAAACGATATATAATAGGAAACTGGGAGATGTTTTGCAAATGAGAAGACAAGAGAGGAGGAGAGGAAAAGGGGGTGTAACAAGAATTAAATACAAGAATTAAATCCCTGCATTATTTAATACAGGGATCCACTCCCCACAAGGAAGGCAATTATTATGTATTGCAAACAGGTACTCATGAAAATTTAAAATTCAAGAAAAAAATAAGAAAAGAAAAGCAGGGAAAATACGTAAATGCCATCACGCAGTCTTCAAGCATCCTGTGGAGCATGTGTCGTCGGCAGTTCAGAGGACACCCTTGACAGAAAATATCTCTGCCCTGGACATGGCACCAGATAACAAACCAGGACGGAGAGATGGGGTGCTCTGCGGTGGATAAGAGCTCCAAAGACAAGGCGCCAGGGTGCAGGCTGAGCTGAAGCAGAGGTGGGCAGATGGCACAGACAGAGTTTGACCTGCCTCTGCTGCTTCTGGCGGGGGCAGAGGCCTCTCTGGAGTGAGCCTGCTCTGCTGGGAGGCGGTGAGCCAGGGGCCGAGGACGCAGTGGGTCTGGAGGCAGGGTGAGCGGGGGTCCGAGACAAACAGAAAGGCCCTATGCGCAAGCTGGGGACTCCACGGTGGTGTCAGACAGGGCTGAGAGGCTGAGGCAGAGGACCAGAAGGCACAGTATCTTGGAGGCAGGAACAGAGTCGGCGTGTCATTTTAACTGGGATGCAGAGCTATGCATAGATGGATGGATGGGTTTGGTGGTGGTATTGTGAATTGAACCCAGAGATAGTCTACCATTAAGTGACTTCCCCAGCTCTTTCTTATTTTTTATTTTGAGATAAAGTCTTGCTAATTTGCCCAAGACGATCTCAAACTTGTGATACTTCTGGCTCCCAAGTAGGTGAGATTAAAAAGCACCACACCTGGCATGGAAAGCACTGGTCTTTGTTTTTGAGACAGGGTCTCACTATGTAGGCTGGCTTTGAACTCTATGTAGCCCAGGCTACATAGAGGGGATTCTCCTGCCTCAGCCTCCCGAGTGCTTTATGCCTGGTGGGAGGCTCTAGTTTTTGATCAGAGAAAAAATCAGCTTTCGCCCATGGTGCATTGGACCAGGATGGAGCAGTAGAGATGGTGAAGAATGGCATTAGGTTTATATTTTAATGGTAGAGTTGAAAGCATCTGAATTGAAAATCCAACTTGGTGTCTGATGTTTGCTCAGAGGATAGTAGGGGTAGAGCAATTAGAAGAAAGGAGAGGAAGAAATCAGACCCTTCCACTCATTTAAATTTAAACAGCAGCCTAGGGCTGTTTCTCCTTCCATTGAGAGGCAGAGAATCACATAACAATAACCCCTGAGAGTTTTGGCTCCTCAATCTCCCAGCTTGATCTTTAGTCATTTTTACCCTACTCAGTCCTTATTAAGGGCTTGTGAATATGCACTGTGTCTCATCCATGTAATTAAAACCAGAGTGTATGCCGGGCGGCGTGGTAGCGCACTCCTATAGTCCCAGCACTCTGGAGGCTGAGGCAAGAGGATCAGGAACAGCCTGTACTGCAAAGTGAGCTCAAGGCCAGCCTGAACTGCATAGAGAGACCTTGTCTCAAAAAGACTCCTCCCCCAAAAAAGGTCAGATTGGATTCTGGGGCAGGTGTTTGTGCTGAGAGCCGGTGAATCATTCCTGTCAGTCAAATTTAGAAACTCAGAGGGAGGCACGGGGCCGAGGGGAATGAGGATCTTGTCAGTTCCCAAACCTGGACGCCTCTGCTGGCAGCTTTGTGTTTCTGGCACCGCTTTTCCGTTCATGCTGTTTCTATCAGAACAGGCTCAGCACAGAGCACATTTTCTCTCCGTCTTCAATAGATGTAGCTGCTTCTCGCTTGCCAACGGGTGCACAGTTGCAAGTCGTTGTCCCACAGAGCCTAGAATTTATTTGCCTAATTCGTGCTTTGGTAAGAAGGCTGCAATGAACAGAGACGTTACCAATCTCTGACCCGAACCGGATACCATCTCCCTCTCAGAATCATGGAACGAATAACAAAACGGATAGCTCACTACACAAGGAAAGGAAGTTTATTCTTTGACCAGAGAATAAGGAGAAACTGAGCAAAATGACTCAGGAGTCAGCTTCCCTTCCAAACAAATAATGAGGGTCCCTTTCAAGAGTAAGCGAGCGGGAGCTGGGTGTCAGCCTGAACTATATACTGAAACTTTGTCTCAAAAAAAAAAAAAAATTGGGCTGGGGATTTAGCTCAGCAGCATAAGTGCCTGCCTTGCAAGTGCATGGTCGTGAGTTCAATCCCCGGTACCCATAAAAAAAATAATAAAGAAAGAAAGAAAAGATTAAGTGCAGGCGAGGAAGATTGTTGTTAATGAGGGGGGTATTATTCATGACTTGGGGGGATGGCGGACTGATTTCTTTAAATCTTCTTTTTCTTTTTGTTTTGTTTTGGTACTGGAAATCAAACTTAGGACCTCATACTTGCCAGACAGGTGATGTATGCCACTGAGCTATATCCCCAGATTTTCTTTTTTTGAAACAGTCTCTCTACACATTTCGGGCTGGCCTTGAACTCACCATATAGCCCAGGCTGGCCTCAAACCTTCAGTGACCCTCCCACCTCAGCTCCTAGGTGCTGGGATTAGAGGTGTACACCACCATGCCCAGCTTTTAATTATTCTGTGGACCAATTTCCATCTGCGTGAAAAGCTGGTCAGTCCAGGATAGCACTGGCAGATAGGCGTATTAGGACACTAGATTCTTCTTTTCTCTCTCTCTCTCTCTTGTCTTTTTGAGACGAGTCTCACTGGCTTTGAACTCGCTTAGCTCATTAGTAGCCCAGGCTGGTCTGAAACTCAGGGATCCTCTTGCCTCAGCCTCCAGAGTACTGAGATTACAGGTGTGTGCCACCACCTAGGGCGATAGATTCCAATGCAATGGTGGTAAATCTGGGGTGAACAGCAGGTCTGCATGGTGCTTTGTGGCTGATACCAGTTTTGTCTCATTTTATCTGTCCGGCTCTAGGCAGGTGTCCCGTCCAGAGCACAGCACTGGTTGGCCAAAGGGCTGGTCTCTCAGGGCTTCAGGGGCTGTTTGCTGGTGGCACAAGTGGTGGAAATGTCACGCTGGTGAGTAGTAGGTGACCCCACCATTGCTATACCATCAGGAATACTGCTCCCAGGGCTGCCAGGGTCACAGCGGGCAAGGGCTCACACTGGCACGGAGGCTAGACTTTGGTGTGCAGGGCAAGCATGGACAAGCCCAAATGGATAGGTGAGGCACTGTCCAGAGATGCCAGGGGAGGGGAGCGGGGCTGCCCCTGGATTCTGGTATCTGTGGAAACCAAGGCTGCTGCACACCCTCGCTGCCCGCCATGGCCGTGCTCCTTTGGCACCCGAGCCACCTGGGAGGTGGGGTGAGGCCCTCCCTGCCCAGGCCTGGGCCTCCTTTGTCACCAAGGGCTCCAGGTGTAACCTGAGCTGGCCTTGCTTCTCTGTGAGCGGGCGTGGTCGCCTGGGCCCAGGGCCAAAGAATGGAGCCCAATGTCAGCTCTGTGGCTGTACAAGGTGCCAGCTCTCTGCAAACAGACTGGAGTCACGAACCCAGCAGAGTGTTCACCTGGGTTGTCATCGCAGCCACAGTGCCATACAGGGTGGGGCTGCTGGCCAGGCAACCGGACTGGGGCTGGTCAGGGTTACCCTAGGAAACAGGCTCCCCGTGGGCACAGATGGAGGTGATTAGTGGGGATAGCCTGGGGGGTGGGGATGCTGTGAGCCTCCCTGGAAACCTGTCCTGGGGAAAGGAAGGTGGGTGGGGAGCTAGAGAAACTGCCTTTTCTCGTTCCCTTCCCCACAGTTTTTCCTCTGGAGAGACAAGGTCTACCCCACGGCCAGGGGTTCATTCCTCCAGGAGGGGCAGGAGGCATAGGAAGGAGGGCATGGGAGGGGCCACATCTTTCCAAGGGGACAAAGGATTCCCAGGGTCCCAGATTTCTGGGCTGCCCCAGTGCGTGTGCCCCCCCCCCCCGCAAAGATCACTTGGATGAAGGGGACAAGTTCGAGTTAACCCAGTAAACACCTGCAGCACATGAAGGTGCGTGTAAGGCAGAGCTGAATGGGACATAGAATCTGTCCCTGAGGAGCTGAGAGCCAGAGCCTTGGCCACGTTGTCTGCTTGTGGCTCATGTACCTGTGTCGCTGACCGAAAGTCGTAAGAGATTCTGTGGTGTGCTGAGCTGTGCCTGGCACTTCGGCAGTGCTCCGAGAACCTTTGCTGAAAGTGAAATTTGGGTAAAGTACTCGAGAGAGGTTTTGTGTCTTTATTCCTCATCATCAAATTTCAGAGCCTGGAGCAGTGGTTGCTCCACCTACATCAACTGAAAGAAAAATTCAAAGAATAAACAACAAATGATTGATTGAGTGAGTGAGTGAAGCTACTGGGAATTGAAGGAAGAATAATTAGGTCTTGCTGGAGAAAGGGATGTGAGAACAGAAAAGAAAGACCTGGTATTTGAAAGCTTCCTACCTGGGGATCTTACGAAGGACTCTGTGAAGCCCTCTGAGGAGGTGAAAGCACCGTGCAGCAAAATCAATTTTAAAAATATCTAAAATGGGGCCTTATCTCGGGTCACTCGCCTGTGTTCCTGGCACTCCAGGAAGCCAAGATAGAAAGTTGGAAGTCCAAGCCCAACCTGGGCAATTTAGCAATTTAGGGAGACGTCTCACAAAGAAGGGAGCAGGGACGCACCTGTGTGAAGGGCCTGGGTTCATCCCCTACCACTGAACAGCCACAAATTTGACAGCTGAGCCCAGTCTTTGGGACCCACTGCAGATCCGACTCTTGTAGTTGGTGCCTTGTGGAATTGTTCTTGCCAAGGTTTGGTGTCACCAGGAAAACCTGAAGTGCTCAAAGTGAGGCAGCACAGGACTAGGATCCGTCACACTATAGCTGACCTTAGTCCTCTGTCACCACTGCCTTGCCACAAATAATCCTTTTGCCTCTTTCCTGCAGCTGGTCAGGCAGTGCACATGCTCATCACTAGGACGCTCAGAAAAGTTAACCTGCCCTTAGCCTTTCTCAGAAAGCTACCGTGAGATGTGCTCCAGTAAACTGAGGACTGAAGCCATTTTACTTTGATCATTGGGGTTTGCTCTTGCTCTCTTTTTCTGTCAGCCTGTAGAATGTCTTTACTCAGCATCCTGAAAGTTAATGATGCTGTACGTGAGTATATTTCTACTATCAAACACTGTCTTGGGTGCTTTATGTGCCCTTTCAACTTGGAAGTCAAGGATACACAGTTCAGATTTAGGAAATTTTCTTGAATTCTTTCTTTCTTTCTTTCTTTCTTTCTTTCTTTCTTTCTTTCTTTCTTTCTTTTTTGAAATGAGGTCTCACTATGTAGCCTAGGCTGGTCTTGAACTCACAGCAATCCTCCTGTCTCAGCCTCCCTAGTGCTGGGATTTTAGGCACACTCAGCTGTGGCTAGCTCTCTACTCTTAGTTTGAATGTCACCTCTTCAGGGGATCCCTGACCTATAGTGTAAAAGAGCCCCCAGACCCAAATTCCCATGATGTTTTCTGGTGTCAGTGGTAGCCTTGGTCTCCTTGTCTGTTTTGCCCACTGTTTTCATCCCTGGAGCATAGAAAACCTGGCATATGTATTGCTTTCTTCATTTGTTGATAAAGACAAGATTTTTCAGAAAATACTCTAGAGCGAACGTTTTGTCATCAGATCCTGTAGACCTGTGATTGTTTAGCAAACCATGGTCATTGATGCTGCCCATTTAGACTGATAACCAGGGCCCTATCTGTCAGTTTATCTTGTCCACAACCCCAATCTCAGCTCTTTACAAAGATCTGGGTGGTCCAGAATTTAGCCCTGCATGTCCCAGGCAGACACTGGTGGCTTTTTATCCTGCCCTTACCTCTGGGTTTCTTTATTTTTGTTGTTTTGTTTTGTAATTAGACTTTGCAGGAAACTTGCATCTAGAAAGAGTTATAAGTTTCAAGCAAGTATGAAAACTTTCTAAAATTTTCTTCTGGTACTGGGTATCCACCTTGGGGCTTCAAATAAGCAGGTAGATGATCTACCGAGCAGCTGCATGCTCAGCCCTGAACTGATTGTTTTAATGCTAGGATGATAAATTTTGTTGTTGTTTTCCTGTGTCTATGGTACTGAGGACTGCCCCCAGGCCCTTTGCACTGATCTATATCCTCAGCCCTTTTTCTAGTTTTCCTATTGAATTAGGGTCTCTCTTAGTCGCTGAACTTGAATTTGTGAGCTTTCTGCCTTAGCCTCCCAAAATGCTAGCATTACAAGTGTATGCCACCTTGTTTAGCACCAGGCTAAAATTATTGAGGCTACCCATGAACACATAAGGAGAGGCTAATATCATTAGCCAAAGGGAAACCAAAACTATAATGAAATAAAACCACACTTACTAGGGTCACTAAAATAGAAAGGTAGCTGGGCATGGTGGTATATTCCTGTAATCTCAGCACTCAGGAGGCTGAGGCAGGAGGATTGCCACAGATTCAAGGCCAGCCTAGGCTACACAGTTCAAGGCCTGCCTGGCCTACATAGCAAGATCCTGTCTCAAAAACAAAGAAACAAAACCCCAAAAACCCCAAAACAGTATTGGCTAGGAATGGAGCTCAACTGCCTAGCATGAGTGAAGTGCTGGATGTGACCCACAGCAGTGTAAATTACAATAATAATACTAGTAGTAGTAAAAAAAATACTAGCGGTAATAATGATCAAATGTACAGGGCCATGTATTGTATGACCCCATTTATATGAACTATCCAGGATAGTCAAGAGACACAGGTATCGGGCTGGGGATTTAGTTCAGTGGCATAAGCACCTGCCTGGCAAGTGTGAGGTTGTGAGTTCTATCCCTGTTACCACACATACACAAAGAGAGACACGGGCATTAGTGACTACCTAGGGCCAGGGGTAGGTTAGGGAGGTGGAGGTTTAGGGTAACCGCTAAATTTGCATGAGGTTTCATTGTGGGTTGATAAAATGTCTTAAAATAGATTGTAGCAATGGTTGTATAACTCTGTGAGTATATTGAACTGTATACTTTAAATAGTTGGATTGTGGGCCTGGGGATTTAGCTCAGTGGCATAAGTGCCTGCTTGGCAAGTGCAATCCCCAGTACCACACACACACACACACACACACAGTTGGATTGTATTAGATGTGAATTATATTTCAGTACAATTGTTCAAAAAAAAATAATTATCGACGTGCCTAATGGTGCACATCTGTGATTCCGGCCAGCTACTTGGGAGTCTGTACAATTTAGCAAGGCCCTGTTTCAATTTTTTTAAAAAAGCATTAATTACCGGGCGTGGTGGCGCACTCCTGTAATCCCAGCACTAGGGAGGCTGAGGCAGGAGGAGGGCTGTGAGTTTGAGGGCAGCCTGGGTTACATGGTGAATGCTTGTCTCAAAAACAAACAAACAAACAAACAAACAAGGAAAAAATGAAAACAAAACTTTTTTTTTTTTTTTTTTTTTTTTGAGACAAGATCTCACTATGTAGTGCAGGCTGGCTTTGAGTTCACTATGTAGCCCAGGCTGGACTCACAGCAATCCTGTCTCAGCTTCCAGAGTGCTGGGATTACAAGTATGCGCCACCATACCCCAGGGAAACAAAGATTTTGTAAATAAGGAGAAGAAAAGGGGTTGAAGTGAGGGGAGGGGAGTGGGAAAAAAAGAAGCAAGATGTGTCATGTACAGGTACAAATTCCCTACGATGAATGTGATCATTATGTTTATCTAAAATACACCAATCAAATAAAAATAAAAAGGCCTGAGGAGATAGCTTAGTGGTAGAGCACTTGCTTAGCATGCGTGAGGCTCTAGATTTGACCACCAGCACCAAGAAAAGAAAGAAAAGAAAAGAGAAAAAGAAAATCAAGGCTATGTTACTGTAATTTGGAAGGGATTCCTTATTCACAGTTGTGTTAAAGCTGGCTCATAAAAGTTGGATTTAGCTCAGGGGCATAAGCACCTGCCTGCCAAGCGTGAGGTCGTGAGTTCGATCCCTGGTACAAAAAAAAAAAAAATTGACTTTGGAAGAATGTTGTCCTTCATCTCCTGAGTGAAAGGTCTTCCATCTGACGCTGTCCCTACACCCTTTCCCCCTGCAAATCCATTTTATCTCAAGGAGAAAAAGAAAATAAGTAGGAAAAAACTAAAAATTTCAAAACACATCAATTGGGGCAACAATGGTACATACATTGCACACTGTCATCCCCAAATCATTCACCCAGAGCACAAAACATCTGCATTCAATCGTCTGAACAATACTGGCACAAATCTTTCTCTTCAGCGAACTCAGAGAAATCAGTAGTATAACTGTCTTAACTATTCATTAAATATACATGTGCATATACATGTTGTTTCAGCTTCTCACACTAATGAGACAATATGATGCTTACACGTGTGTGTATTACTTATTTCATTAATGAGTATGGTCTCAAATTGCATCCATTTACCTATAAAAGGCTCCAGTTTGTCCTTCTTTATGGCTAAGTAGTACTCCATTGTGATACTGTCCTTTACAAATCATTTACACTAAGACCAAGGATCACAAGTTCAAACATACCCTGGGATTTATGGAGAGATCCTGTCTCAAAACAACTTCAGAAAAAGCTGGGAAAGAGCTTAGTGTTGAGGCCCTGGATTCAATCCTCAGTACTTAGAAAAAAAAAAAAATGGAGAGGGCTGGGGATTTAGCTCAGCAGCGTAAGTGCCTGCCTGCCAAGTGCGAGGTTGTACATTTGATCCCCAGTACAAAAAAAAAAAAAAAAGGAAAGGAAAGAAAGAAATGACAGAGCCATTTTTTGGGGGGGTAAGGAACCTATTTTATAATAACCTTAGGTTTTCATTACAAAAAATGGAACATATAACCCCAAGAGCCCTGGAATACCACACGCCCAGCAACTCACTATTAGTGTCTTTTATTCCTGATACATCGAGACTCTTAAAGCTGCCTTACTAGTATGAGTCTATTCAATGTATTTACCTTTCATGGTGATTTTGACTTCGGGAAGGAGCCAGAAGTTGCATGGTGCCAGAGCTGGTGAATGGGGCAGATGAGAACATGCTGTCATGTTCTGATGAGTCTGCCTTTCCATGGGATGGCACTCGGCAGCGACACTGGCTGTGGTTTTTTTGGTATGGGGATCAAACTCATGACCTCGAGCTTACTCTGCTGAGCTAAATCCCCAGCCCTGTTTTGTTTTTATGAGACAGGGTTTTACTATGCAGTTCAGATTAGACTTGAACTCACTTTGTAGCCCAGGTTGGCATCCAACTCACAGCAATCTTTCTGCCTCAGCCTCCTGAGTGCTGGGATCATAGGCATGTGCCACCACATCTAACTATTCACTGTATTTTTTTACCACACCTTTTAAACAGGTCATGAAAGAGGAATTGTTTCAGAAAATTCCTGGGTGTGGTGGGGGCATGAAGCTGGGTGTGGTAGGGCATGCCTGTAATCCCAGCACTCAGGAGGCTGAGGCAGGAGGATTGCTCTGAGTTTGAGGCCAACCTGGGCTACAAAGTGAACCCAAGTTCAGCCTAAACTGCATAGTGAAACCTTGTCTCAAAAAGACAAAAAAGAAAGAGAGAGAAAGAGTGACAAAGAAGAAAGAAAGAAAGAAAGAAAGAAAGAAAGAAAGAAAGAAAAGAAAAAGAAAAGAAAGGGGCAAGAATGATGGGGTGAGTGTAATTGAAGCAAGGGAAAGATTTTAAACTGGATTGATGGCAATGTGTATTGCACTATAATACATTTTTAAAATTTAAATATTCATCACATATTTTGATCACCTTTTATAGATGACAATGGAACATATCTGTAGGGGCCATAGAAGCACATCGGGGAAGTGGGTGTTTCGAGAAGAAACCAAGAAGACCTAGAAGGAAGAGAACAGAAATTGCAATAGAAAATCACGGTCCCTGTCCGGGTTCTGGAGCTGAGCTCGCTGCCCCAGCTCTGCAGATTGGGAGGACACCCGGCCAGAGCCCCACTGACTCACAGCCCTGGCCATGCCCAGGACTGTGCCTTCCTGGAGTCAGGGGCAGCTGGCAGGAAGAAGAGTCACCAGCTTGCAGCAGTGACTGACCCTGATCATCGGGCTGGGCTGGGCTGCTGTCACTATGAGGAGGGACGGAACTCCATGTGGGACCCTGGAAAGTGCCCCTGTGTTCTGCTGCCTGGGGCGGTGACGGGTGAGTAAACATAGCAACCACAGTCTGAGAAGGGTGCCGGAACTCAGCCCCTGGGGTTACTGCACCCGGGGAGCATCCGTGGCCAGCTCAGGTGGGGCTGGGCTCAGGGAGCCCAGTTGGCTGTCACAGTGTGAGCTTGAGCACCTGTCCCCTACCTGAGCTCAGCAGCAGCGCTAAGGACTGTGGTCTGTCTCCAGAACTCTCCTTCTATGGCTCCCACGGAACAGAGGCCCAGGGAGTGAACCTGTACAGGTGACAAACTGAGGACAGAGGGCCACCAGGGTCACTCATTGCCAGGCTCCCCCCGCTGGCTGAGGCTCCATGGGGCCTGCACAGCAGGTGAGCCGGTCCCTCTGGGAAATCCTACTTCCTTCCCTTCCAGTCATGAGGAGCGTTTGGCACCCCAGATTCTGACTCAGTGTCTGCTTCTGCAGAGCCCCACCTGTGACTTGCTGATAAAGGTGTGGTCCCCAAGCAGCTCCACGAGCTAGCAGATGCTCACTTGAGAGGCTGGGCTTGTGTGTGTGTGTGTGTGTGTGTGTGTGTGTGTGTGTGTGTGTGTTTGAGACAGGGTCTGGCTATGCAGTTCATGCTGGCCTTGGGCTCACTTTGTAGCCCAGGTTGGTCCTGAATTTGCAATGATCCTCCTGCCTCAGCTTCCTGAGTGCTGGGATTACAGGCATGAGCCACCAGGCCTGGCTGAGGCTGGGTTTTTAACAAACATTTGTTTATTTATTTTTGTATCACTGGGTTTGAACGCTGGCCTTTCTCACTGAGCTTCATTGTCAGTCCTTTTTTTTAAAGGATCTCACTAGGTGTCCAGGCTGGGCTCAAACTTCTGGGGTGGAGTGCTGGTGCCATCAATGCCCTTATTACTTATTTTGATTTAAAGCACATCAGGTCCTCTATTCCTCTCATTTAGATAACCTGCCCTGGAGTGCTCTGGGTGCTTCGTGGGTCCCGTGGGCCCTTCTCTGTATGCTTTTGTCCATGAGGGACACTAGCTGTACCCAGGCACTGGTTGGGAGCTCAGCAGAGAACCCAGGCTGAGACCCTGGGTGGATCTTTGCAGCTGTCCAAGGCATGCGGGAATGGCGCTCCCAGAAGGTGGGCTCAGGTGTGTCTTAGTTATGTTCTTCTGGGGAAGAATACCAGACACCTGCAGTTTAAAGGAGGCGAGGTTTATTTGGGCTCATTTTTTTAAATTTATATTTGAGAGAAAGAGAGAGAGAGAGAGAGAGAGAGAGAGAGAGAGAGAGAGAGAGAGAGAGAGAGAGAATATCTCACTGTGCAGTTCAGGCTGGCCTTGTACTCTGTAGCCCAGACTGGTTTTGAACTCACAGTGATCCTCTTGTCTCAGCCTCTAAAGTGCTGGGAAGACAGGCTTGTGCACCACACCCAGCTGGCTCACATTTCATGTTTCAGTCCTTGTGTGGTCAGTAAGGCAGAATGACATGGCAGAGGGGCACGGCAGAGGCGAGGTGCTCATTGCATAGTGAACAAGAAGCAGAGAGCTCAAAGGAGGAGCCGGGGAGGGAGATGTACCTGTCCACGTTCTGCCTCTCAGTGCATCGGCATTAAATCCCCAAGATCCAGTGGCCCCACCTAGGGTCTCCTGAGCCTTTGGGAGCATCTAGATATAAAGCACCAGAGGCGGCAGGGAGAGGGCTGGTTAATGGAGGTTGCCCCTGAGGGAAGCGGCTCTAGCTGGGGCTGAGGCACGGGCTGTGGCCAGTGTGGATGGCATAGAAAGGAAGAAGAGACAGGGTGGCCCAGCTGCTTGGTGCCCCAGGAGTTGAGCCCAAGAGTTCAGAGCAGCTTGGGGCATAGCGAGACCACCTCTCTGGAGGAAAAAAAAAAAAAAAGGCAGGAAGGAAGAAAGGATAGTCTCTTTTACTAAGGTCAACCTGGTTTAGTTATAGAGACACAAACTCAATTCCTATTTAATCAGTACCGTGGTTACATGCATTAGGCTTTGATCATACCCCTACAGGGGAATGGGCAGGCACCTCCGCCGTGGGTACCTCTACCTGCTCTAAGAGTCAAACCCGAGTGAACCACTTGGAACCATGCATCTGCTATTCTAAGAGCTGACCACTGCTGGTGGTTGTCACTGTTCCTGGGGTTGGAGCTTTACACAAGAGACCCAACGCCTGGCCTCCCTGTGTGCTGGGACAGTACTGGTTTTGGCCTATTGTCCTGCAGGACAGAATTGAATCACTACAGTTCTGTGAGCTGGGTTTTGCCATCTTGATTTAAACAATGTTCGGGGGTGACACTGGAAGTATCTGTAAGTTTGCAAGGTGGCCCCTCAGGTTCCTGACAGCGAGGACTCCACCTGCCTGGAGGGTGGCAGCAGCCTCTCAGGGACCCCAGAACCCACAGCCCAGGGGAGGCCTCAGCAGTGGCCTCCTTATGGGCCCCCCGGAGCCCCACAGGTGGCCCCGCCACGCCCATGCACGCAGGCAGCCCCAGGTCCTTCCCAGCTCCACCACTGCCCTGAGCCTTCTTTCATCTTCTCAGCGCACGAGCGTGTGCGCGTGCACGTGTGTGACGAAAGGCGAGTGCCCTCCTGCAGAGCGATGGCCTCACATCACCAGGCCCTGCCTGCCTGTCTGATTTTTTTGTTTTTCATTTTGTTTATTTGAGACAAGGTCTTTCTGTGTAGTCTAGGCTGGCCTTAAACTCACAAGGTAGCTCAAACTGGCCTTGAACTCTTACCAATCCTCTTGCCTCAGCCCACCCAGTGCTGGGATTATAGGTATGTGCCACCATGCCTGGCTTACCCTGCTTTTTTGAGACAAGGTCTTGCTATTTAGCCCAGGCTGGTTTTGAACTTGTGATCTTCCTGTCTTTGCTCCCTGGCATTACAGTATGTGCCACTGCACACCTGGATTCTTCTTTTTCTTTTCTTGTCTTTTTTTTTTTGTCTTTTTGAGACATGGTCTTGCTATGCAGTTCAGGCTGGACTTGAGCTCACTTTGTAGCCCAGGCTGGTCTCGAACTCGCAACGTTCCTCCTGCCTCAGCCTCGCAAGTGCTGGGATTGCAGGCGTGGGGCACCACACCCGGCACTTTTACTTTTCTTTTTCTTCTTCTTCTTCTTCTTCTTTTTTTTTTTTTAAGACAAGGTCTTGCCAAGTAGTCCAGGCTGGGCTTGAATTCCATATGTAGCCCAGGTTGGCCTCGAATTCACAGTGATCCCCCTGCCTCAGCCTCCCAAGTGCTAAGATTACAGGCATGTGCCACTGTGCCAACTTGGAGCCTTCCTTTTCTTTTTTCATTCTTCCATTTTACAAGCTTAAGAAAATGCTATTTTAGCTGGGCGTGGTGGCACACACCTGGCATCCTAGAACTTGGTTGGGAGGCTGAGGCAGGAGGATCATGGCAAGTTTGAGGCCAGCCTGGGCTACAAAGTGAGCTCAAAGCCACCCTGAACTGCATAGTGAGACCCCGTCTCAAAAAGACAAAAAAAAATTATCTTCACTTTGCATCTTTTTTTTTTCCATCTTTTTGAGACAGGGTCTCACTATATGATTCAGGCTGGCCTTGAGCTCACTTTGTAGCCCAGGCTGGTCTTGAACTCAAAGTGATCCTCCTGCCTCAGCCTCCCGAATGCTGGGATTACAGGCGTGAGCCACCACACCCGGCCAAGAGAATTAAGATGTCTTTTTTTTTTTTTTTGGTACTGGGGATCGAACTCACAACCTCATGCTTGACAGGGAGGTGCTTATGCCACTGAGCTAAATCCCCAGCTCTTTTTTTGTACTTCTACTATAACCAAAGTACATGAGTATCTTTTTTTTTTTTTTTTTTTTTTGAGACAGGATCTCACTTGTGTAGTTTAGACTGGCCTTATGCTCATTAGTCTGTGCTGGCCTCCACCTCCTGTGTGGCCCGGTGCTCAGCCTGGGCCATCCTCAGGGCAGACCTAATGTCTGGGGCTTGGACTTGAACCCATGGCTCAGGAGCTGAGAGGAACCTGGTGCCTGTGCCTTGACAGGTGGGTAAGAGTGCTGGACCCGGGGCCTTAGTTTTAGCCTGTCTCTTCCCAAGGTGGCTTTGTGGGGATCAAAGTGTCTCTGGCCCTCCTGAGGCTGTGACAGATGAAAGCCCTGGAGTATGTTTGTGTGGGAAGCACAAAGGCCTCCCCCGTGCCAGGCGTGCCAGGCGGGAGAGCAGGCACAGGGCTCTTAGCAGCCCGGGAGCTGTTGCTCTGGAACCCGATAACCACCTGGGCTGGGCCCAAGATTACAGGCTGCTGTTTGAAGTCCAGAGAGATAACGGCTTCAGAGAGAGCTGGTGAGAAGGGGGCTGCATGGGGCAAGGGCATGGTCTGGGGCATCCCTGACCCAGGTCTGTTAGCACAGTCTGTGCATCTCTCCTGGAGTCCACGTCCTGGCCCACAGGGCTCTTACCAACCTTGCTTGTTTTTGCTTGTTATGTTTTGGTTTTATTTTGCTGCTTTGAGACAGGGTCTCACTGTGTAATCCAGCCTTGCCTTGAACTCATTACATAGCCTAGGCTGGCCTCCAATTGGCAGTGATCCTCCTGCCTCAGCCTCCCGAATGCTGGGATTATAGGAGTAGGCCACCACACCCTGCAGCCAATCCCACTTCTTGGCTTCCCAGGTACATTCACTACTGCATTTATTTATTTAACAAATACTGTGTGAGGGCTCCCTTGGTGCCAGGCACAGTCTGGACACCTGCAAAACCATGGGGAAGCCAGCTGGCACTATTCTGCCCTCCCAGGGCTCATGATCTGGTGGCCAGGGTAACAATAAGCCACTAATTGTGGAGAGTGGTAAGGGCGGTGAGAGATGTGCACGGTAGGAGTGGAGGATTTTTGGGCGGAATCAGAAGCTTGGCTTTAGAGAGCTCAGGATGGTCTTTGTAAGAAGGTTTGATAGATAAGAATGAGCCAAAGCAGAACCTTTTGGGGTGGACAGAGCAAGTTCAAAGGCCCTGGGGTGCAAGTGAGGGGGCTGTTTGGGGACAAATAAAAGCTGGGTACAGAAAAGAGTAGTAGAAAATGATGCAGAATTGCTGCAAGTCTGAACCAGACACTCTGGGCTACATAGCAAGACCCTGTCTCAAAAAATTTTTTAAAAGTTATTAATAAGCTGGGTGTGGTGGCTCACGCCTGTATTCCCAGCACCCGGGAGGCTGAGGCAGGAGGATTATTGTGAGTTCGAGGCCAGCCTGGGCTACAAAGTGAGCTCAAGGCCAGCCTGAACTGCACAGCGAGACCCTGTCTCAAAAAGACAAAAAAAAAAAAAAAAAGTTATTAATAGATTTCTTTCTCTTTCCTTATCTTTCTTTTTTGGAGGGAAGTGGTACTGGGGATAGAACCCAGGGCCTTTGCACTAAATTATATTCTATATTTTTAAAAATACTTATTTTGAGACAAGGTTTTGCTAAATTGTAGAGTTGCCCAGGCGGGGCTCGAGCATATGATCCTGTGGCCTCAGCCTCCCAGAGTTCTGGGGTTACAGTGTGTGCCACCATGACCAGTTTAAAAAAATTCTTGAGCTTCTGCCATGTGCTGTTTTATGCATTGGAAAAACAGTTGTGAATAAAACAAGAATCTCATCATCTGGTGGTAGCTACTGGAGAGGATAAAGCAGGAAGATCGCAAGTGTGAGATTAGCTTAGGCAATTTAGCAACATTTGCTTCAACATTTTAAAAAAACATTAAAAATAGGGCTGGAGATGTAGCTTAGCATTCCTTGGGTTCCATCCTCACAGCCACCACCCCCCAAAGCAAACCAAAAGAATGTCCTTAGAGGACTAATGGTTTACTTGGGGAGACTGACAGTTCAACGTAATTGAAAATAAGTGCATAGATAATTGTGTCAGATGCTGACATAAATAAAAAGCCGAGGCAGGACTGGAGTGTAAGTGGGGGTGTGGTTGGCTTTGATTTGGGGTCATCCCAGGAGTGTTGAGTGTTTCAGTGACCTGAGCCTGGGAGGTCTAGAAGAAGAGACTTCAGGACCTGCTGCTGGAGGCTGAGACAAGGCAGGTCCTGTGGGTCTGTCGCAGGCAGATCAGAGGGAGGAAGGACAACAGGTCTGCAGGGAGAGGGAGTGCAGGGCCTTTTAGGGCCTCTCTTTGTCCAGGGGAAGAGTGCGGGCTGGGGCCGGTGTCCCATCATCTGAGTAGTTCACTGCATTTCTTGGGGTCAGGCCTGCAGGCCGTGCCCGAGCCCAGGCTGGACTCAGCCCCTGACAGTCTGCACACAGCCTCACCTAGGACTCTGCAAGTGTGGTGGGCCTGGTGTTGATGTTATCTCCAGGCCTGCGTGGGACAACATGTGCATCGATTCATTTCCTGGTCCTGTCAGTCAGCTTTTATCAGCCCATCAGCCTCAATGCAGCTTCCTCAGAGACAGACAACTGGGTCTGCCAGTTGCTTGAATTAAGCCTGATCCTTTCAAAAGGTCACAAACCCCCCCGTGGGTACCCAAGGCGACACACCCTATAGGAAAGATCAGGGATCCACAGTCGTAACCCCAAGAGTTACTCCTAGCCTCCGTTGTCCTGCTCAACCCCACTGTGAAACAATCCCTATCTGCAAAACGATCTGCCTGGAGTTAGATCCGTGCCTTGCAAATTACTTTGGAATGTCCATGGGATCTGTGGGTCTCCAGAATGATGAAAGGTGACTGGAGGGGTCACACACTTTCAGGCCTCTCCCAGGTCTGACAGTGGGACTTTCTGTGCCTCAATTGTGGCCTAGGCCTGAGGACCTCCAACTTCAGGAAAGAGACTGGTCTTAATCTCTGAGAGGGTGATTTAGGATTTGTTTTTGTCAGGTTCTGAAAAACTCCCTCAGCCTACAGGCCCGGACTTGGGGGTGTGATAGAGAAGGGACAGCAGCTGGACGAGGCCACCCAGCTGCTCCCACAGGGGAAGGTGGCAGAGGTGGTGGGGAAACAGACAGGGGGTGGGGGCGGGTGCTACAGGCTGATGGGGGAGCTGCGGACAGCCCAGGAACCAGGGGCCCCTGGTCTGGGCAGACTCTGGCCTTGTGCTCAAGGAAATGCGGGGGCCCTCCACCCCTCCGAGTCGGGAGGATTGTCTCCCCCACCCCAGGATTGAGGATCTGGAAATTGGGGGTGGCCTTGGGCCAAACCGGGCACCACCCTTTCTCCCCAGGTAGTGCCTTTCTGCACGTCCACACCCAGTGCCTCGCTGGCAGGGGCTGTAACCTGAGCCCTGAGTGCCAGAAAGGGGGGAGACCCACCCTGTCCTCTCCGGTCGTCTCCCCAGGTCCCTTCACACCCCATGGCTCTCCCAACCCCAGCCCAGGGAAGAAAGGGTGCTCGCTGGCTCGCAGTGGGCTGGGGACAGCCGAGGATTAGAGGCTGATGACAGCTTGTCAGTGTCTCCGAGGACAACTCCCTAATCCCCAGCACCCCGAGCTGCAGTGCCCTTTGATCCAGCTTCTGAAAGCTTGATTAGAGACACAGCCCATGTTTCCATAAAGGGGAGAACGATTGTTTCCAGTCCAGACAAAGGACTCTTTGTGTAGCCTTGGGACCCGAGCCCCGGGAGCCGCTCTGGGGAAGAGGAGGACGCCCCGCCCGCTGGGGCGGGACCACGCTGGGCAGGGCAGCTGCGCAGCTCCCACCGAGACTGCTGCTCAGGGCAAAGGGCACTGGGATGGCTGCTACCCGCCAGGGCCACACCCAGCTCGGAGAAGGGGAGAGGGCGCCCTTCGGAATTGCTCAGCCTAGATCTCAAAATGCAGTCTTTACCCCTGTTAAGGCCGATGTTGGGGTACCCTGTTTCCCCATCTTTGCAGGCAGAGTTGCTCAATTGCCAGCAGCTGAGCAAATAGGTATCCGGGCAGAGAGAAGAATCGGGAGCTCAGAGTGGCTGTTGGAGCTTAAACACCGAGGAGCAGGCATGAAGAAGGCTCCAGAGGAAACAGCTGTGAATGCAGCGACATCCGCCCAGCTGGGAGCTGCCCCGTCCTGCACCTGCTGTCCCAGGGCCTGGACACCCAGCACCTCAGATTTGCAAAGCAAAGCAGGCTGTTGTGGAGGGCAAAGCTTTGCTCCCTTGCAGAGTGAGGCAAGGCGCCTGCTCTGGCTGGGCCTGAGCCCAACCACAGCTACACCCACAGCATATTTGTTAGTTAAATTCAACCCCGAGCCCCATACCAGGGCATCTGTCTTCATGCACAGGCCAGGAGCCTGGGACCAGCCCCAGACTGGCCTCCCTGTCAGAGGCAGCTCAAGGCAGGGACCCTGAGCAATTCAGGGGGCCCAGGGCCAGGCTTGAGTCTCACCTATGGAGACTGAATGACTATTTTTTATTTTTTGAGACAGGGTCTTACTATCTAGCCTAGGCTAGCCTTGAACTCCACAGTGATCCTCCTGCCTCAGCCTCCCGAGTCCTGGGATTATGGGAACAAGCCACTTTGCCCAGATGGAATGGCTCAGTTTAAGGGAAGTAGGATATATTAAGTACCTACTACACAAACATTGCCAGTACCATCTCTTCTTGGCAGTGCAAAGCTCAATTTATTTCTCAGCTTGGTGAGGAAGATGCTAGCTCCTCGGGATGAGAATTGGAAGTTTGGTTCAAAATAGCCTTTCAGCCTAGTGTGGTGACACATACCTGTAATCCCAGGAGGAGGGAGTGGTGGGGCAAGAGGATCACCAGGAGTTCAAGATTAACCTGCAGTACATAGAGAGTTCAAAACCAGCTTGGGGGTATATATCAAGACCCCGTCTCAGAAAACCAAAACAACAACAAATGAAATGAGCCTTTTTTGCATGGTTGGGTGGTGCATGCCTGAGAGGCTGAGATAGAAAGATCAGTTTCAAGACCAGCCAGGGCAATTTAGTGACTTAGCAAGACCATTTTTAAACTAAAAAAGATGGTCGGTCATGTAGCTCAGTGTGAAAGCTCAATCTCCAGTAACACACATACCACACTCTAAGATAAAATGAATAGATAAAATAGGCCTTCCTTTGGCCAGTGGTTTGATTAGGATTGGGTGAGGATAACCCAGTCTGGAATCAGAGCAAATGCCAGGGATTCATTCCAAAAACTCTGGGGGTTAGGGAAGGAGAGGCTGGGGGGCCAGGGAGCCACCTTGCAAAGGCTGATGGGCCTCAGAACTTTCCTGAGATGAACATTCACATCTTGTACCTGGGCAGCTGTCCATGGAGGTGCTAGTCGTGCTATAGTCGGGTCTACAAATGGAGCCAAGCACTGTGGCCAGGGCAGGTGGGTGGTGGTTTTTGTGTGCTTTAGTCGGGGTATGAAGTGAGCTGCTCTCAGGGCAGGTTGGGGAGTCTGAACAGTGATCAAGATGCAGGGTGGGCTCTGTGAGGGGGAACCTTGGGCTTGGAGAATGAGGGAGAATTCCACCTGACCCCAGGAGAGGCCAAGGGCCTGGGCTCACAGGCTGGAAACCAAGCCTGCAGGTGCTAAACACGTCCCTGCCCATGGAGACGGGCACTGTTGACTTTGGCAGCCCCACCCGGAGCCTTTCCTCACCCCAGAAGAGCTTGAAACTGACACTGAGCCCTGCTGGGGGGCTGGAGATATTCCCAGCCTGGTCCTGCTCAGGCTGGCTGTGGCAGGCTGGTGTCTGGGCTGAGGAGGGAGGCTGCTCTGGGGGTGCTGGCGACTGCCCGGCTGGCAGAGGCCAGGGCTGGAGACATCAGGATTGAACAAGTGGCCCTTTGATTTCAGACTGAAGATCCAGAGAGAGAGAACTTAGGGGAGAGAACGAAGAGTTTGGGAGATCAGTTCCCACCCTATGGACTCCCGTGGTGTGCCTATGAGGAGCAGAAATCTAGATATGCACTAGTTGATCATCACAACTCATCGTCTGTAGATAAGCACTAGGCATGAAATGCTTCCATGACTGAACAGATTGTAAGGAATTCACACGGTATAATCTCAGCACTTGGGAGGCTGAGGCAGGAAGAGTGTCATCAGTTTAAGGCCAGCCTGAACTGTATAGTGAGACCCTGTCTCAAAAAAAAGAGAAGAAATTCAAAGTTAAGGTTGCACCACTTGGCAGTGTCCTCTTGGGCTGTGGAATCTCATGGCTCCTGCCTAAGCCGAGCAGGAAACTCAGCTCTTGCTCACCCTGGCTGAAGAATGGAGGGAGAAAAACACAAGCGAAAGGGGCTCAGTCCAGAGACTGTGAAGCAGAGAATGCGCGCGTGCGCATGCGCGTTTGTACACGCACGAGCTTCAGTGACTTTTTTGTTTGTCGGTGCTGGCCCTGGAACCAGGGTCTGGCACACGCTAAGCCAGTGATCTACCACTGAGCGCCACCCCCAGCCCCTAACACTCCATATTGTCACTGTCATACCTACGGCCCCTTTGCAGAAAGAGACCAGAGCAGGTAGAATGGAGACATAGGCGAGCCAGGGGAGGGCAAAG
>PVLA01006948.1:0-113817 GCA_004027455.1 Hydrochoerus hydrochaeris
CACCTCTCAGGCGCAGGACCAGGTGCAGGGTGGACTCCTTCTGGATGTTGTAGTCAGAAAGAGTACGACCATCTTCCAGCTGCTTGCCCGCAAAGATGAGCCTCTGCTGGTCAGGAGGAATGCCTTCTTTATCCTGGATCTTGGCCTTCACATTCTCAATGGTGTCGCTGGGCTCCACCTCCAGGGTGATGGTCTTGCCCGTCAAAGTTTTCACGAAAATTTGCATTTTGAACTACAATTAAAATGACAAATATCATTTTTAAGATTATATACTTTTTTTAAATCGGTACCGGGAATCGAACTCACGACTGCCTGCTTCCAAGGCAGGCACTTATGCCACTGAGCTAAATCCCCAGCCCCAAGATTATATACTTTTAACATCTAAAAATGTTCTTTAAAACTGCTGAATATTCTCTCAAAATGCCTTAAGACGTATCTCTAAATTCTTTAGATTTCCACTAGACACACAGGTTTCAATTTAAGTCAAAAAAATTCTGAGTACTTTCTAATCTAGTATTCATTTTTCTTCCCTGTTCAGTGTATTTTACCTTCCTCTACTCCTCCTTAATTTCTCCAAAACCTAAGCCTAACCGCACATTAAAAACTAAACCAAATGCCCAAGGCCCAATGCAAAAATTTCCACTGAAAATGAAACTTCTCCAAAATAAGTATTATGCTTTGCACAGGTCACAAAAAATTCTCTCTGGCCTTACCCCGCTTAAGTAAACCAGATGGAAGCTCCATTGGTTAAGCTTCCGTTAGTCTCTGACCGCGCACGCCGGCCGTCGCCGCCGTCGCGGCCGCCCCTTGTCCCCCAACCCCTACGCAAACAAGGCCCACTGTTCGGAAAAGGGCTGGTCCGAGTCACGTCACCTTGCCCTCCCCTCCCCCCACTCTAACCCCTCAACTCACTCAGCCCCAAAACACCCCCACCCGAACATCGTTTAAAACCTTTCTCCAATTCTTCCAGGTCCTCAACGCCGCAGTTCATACCTATTATCAAAATGCGAAGACGCCACAAAACGCCAGGGACTTCGAGTCACCGGATAAACACAACAGTTCACTCGGCAAAACCACTCCTCACTGAACGCCGTGAGTCGGCGGACCTATTATTTATGCAACGTCTGTTGCGTCATTTAGTACCGCTACGTAGTTTCCGTCTCCCTGCGCCGCTGAAAGTAATTCGCTCGGCTCTACCTCTCACGACTCAATTAAATTCTTCAACTGAGCCCCAATTCTTCACGACCGAAACAGAAAATCCTAAAAGATTCTATCCTTTCTCCTCCAGGCTTTCTATCTCTTCCTTTACGATAAAATGGAAAAATTACCAGGCGGATGAATCCGAGTTTAAGGATTTTCCTCGAAATCTCTGGAAACTTCCTTGCGGCGCCGGCGCTGATTGGTGAGGCGTGAAGGTGAGCCAGGCGCTGAGTGGTAACTTGGATGCTGGATTGTTGCTGGGCGGTGGCTTGGCGCTGTTGTCGCTAAGTAACTGAGTGCGCGTGCTCTGTCGGCCAGCAAGATGAGTATTCCTGGCCCAAAGTGGAAGAGGGGGTCTTTCCTTCCCGCCTTTCTCGCCCGCCTTGGGCGAGACAGTAGCCAGTTGATGGCGCCTATTTACGGGCGCCAAAGAGTTTGGCATTGCCTCCTGCTATTGTTTTTCCCAGTATGTGTTGTGAAACACAGTCCCCTTCCCCCTGTCTTGAAAACATGCGCCTCTCATGGGTTTTTACTCTGGGTTATTTGCAAAGTGTAGAACTTTAGTCGCGTTTCTATAGACTGAATGGTTTAGCTGGTTTGTCTTACTGCCCTTTCTCCGTGGTGTTTCCCAAACTGGTGGGTAAAAGGAGAAATGTATGGAAGCAAAAACCCAGTTGAAGAGACGGGCGATTTACCAACAACAGGAAAACTAGTATCGCTCCCATTCTAGTGCTTGTTGTGTCTCGGAAGCGAAAAGTGGTGTTAAGGGCCGGGGGTTTAGCTCAGCGGCATAAGTGCCTGCTTGGCAAACGCAAGGCCGTGAGTTTCCCCGGTACAAGAAAAAAAAAAGGTGGTGTTACACGGCTAGGATCCTGTGACTGGTGTCCCTACAGCCTGGGAGTGGCTGCTCGGCATGCAGGCCTGCAGGGAGATAACTCCTATTTGAGTGAGACTGGGGTGTTTGGATCGGTCATGATTTTAGTGGAGTCATGGGGGTGGAGAGTATGACTAAATAAACAGAATAATGGTTTTTTTTTTTCATGTGATAATTTTCAAACTTAAGATATTAATAGCTAGATTGCATTTAGAAAATCATTAAATTTTTAACATCTGAGCATAACCTTAATAATTTGTGGATATACACCTAGTTAGACAGCTTTAGTAAGTAGGCCTGTTGTCTACTGGCTTGATTAAGTAGATTGAAAAAGTTTAAGATAATTCTGGAAGTGAATTTTTTTTCCTGGAAGTGAATTTAGAGGACTTGGAGATAACATAAAATTTTTATACAGGGCTGATTAATTTTTCATCAAAGTGGAATGATTTTTCATTTTGTGTGACTTGTTTCACCAGCCAGGCGCTCCTCCTGAGTCATGCATGTTGCTCCATAGATTGATTACTATGGTGACATCATTGGTATTTGCCACAACTAAGTTAGTGTGCTTCCTGATTTGTTTTCTCAAAGTAGGCCATTGGTAACCCCAACATAGCAAAATGTTTTCAAAAGGAGTGTGCTGATCCATAAAATAAAAAAGCTGGATTATTTTTATGTTTATATCAAAATTTTTAGTAATACATCATTTCTAATAACAAATTTTGAAAAGTAATTTATAAAGAGTTAAAGAATAGAAGATGAAGTTCGAACAAGAATAGAATGAGGAATTTGGTAATCAAGTATAGTATTTGACACTGTGCTTGATAAATGTTTACTCAATAAATACAATGCACTTTTTGCTTTTGTTCAGCTGAAAAAAGTTGTTGACAGTCTTAGGCACTAAAACACAAAGTAAAAACAGTGTAGTTAATCTCCATAGGCAAATGGTTTTGGCTCTTTAGACATCTGAACAACAATCCTATCTGAGCTACATTCCCATCCTTTGAAACTGAAGACCTTGGGAAAAGTTTCTTGAAAGTTTCTGTGAAAAGGTCTGTGATGCCAGTACTTGGGAGGCTGAGGCAAGAGGATTGTTGGAATTTGAAGCCAGCCTGGGCTACATAGTGAGTTCAAGGCCACCCTGTCTCAAAACAAAGTAACAAACAAAAATTTCTGAAATGGCATGGTGATCCAAGTTTATGGGCTACGCAGTGAGTTCAAGGCCACCCTGTCTCAAAGCAAAGTAACAAACAAACAAAAATTTCTGAAATGGCATGGTGATCCAAGTTTATAATTAGTACTATGGGAGGCTGAGAATAGAAGCTCCCAAATTTGAGCATGGCTGGGCAATTTAGTGACTTAGTGAGAGCTGGTCTCAAAATAAATAATGAAAAAGGCAAGTTAAGCCAGGGGAGCTCAAGTTCAAGACCAGCCTGGACAATTTACTAATTTAGTAAGCCCTGTCTCAAAAAAAAAAAAAAAAAAAGAGGATGGGATGTGTTGGGGATGTACCTCACTGTGAAAAGCCCTAGGTTCAATCCCCAGTACTGGGGATAAAAAATAGTGAGAAAATTGTGATTTCAATGAAAAGTGCCCAGTTGTTGGCTTGGTACATTATTATGAAATGATATTTATGGATTAAAAACTGATGGTCAACTTAACGCCAGCTGAATTAAATCAGCATGGTGCTGAGTGTAGACATTCCACCTGAGGAAAGTTGCCAGCATAAATAAGAGACGAGTGAGGTGTAATGGGTTCTCCTATGTGTTGTTGTTTGAGCCATTGGTTTTCCTGGAGGAGCTCATCATGACTAGCTTCCGCAGTACGAGTTTGACCATTGTCATCAGAGGAGCTTAGGACCTTGTTGGTGAGAGTGGCTGTGGTTCACTTTGGGGGAGCTCTGGTCCTTATATCGAGCATTGATTCCTGGCTCCTGAGGGGAAGACATGTGCCGCTTAATCTCCAGGACAAACTCCTCATGCTGGCTTTCTGGCATGTACTCAACTGTTCTTACTGTCAGAGGAGCTGGAGGCCTCTGTATTGCTGTGAGGATGGCTGTAGTGCTTTTCAGGGGTCTTTGTTTTGAGTGTGACTTCTTGGCTTCAGCATAGAACCCTCAACCTACCAGCACAGCTCCTTCACCCCACTGGTATATACTTTCTAGCTTCCACCACTGACCTTTGGGCCTTCCCAGGACGGGTCTGTAAAACCTGTCCTGGGAAGGCATGAGTCCTTCTCATGGGCTCTAGGCCTCCAGTTGGACTTGTGGGAGGCATTGTCATGGGCTCTAGGTTTTCATCTGGACTTATGTGGGACATTGCTGTGGGATCCAGACCCTTGGCTGAATATTCTGGGTCTTTAGTGTTGTGAATAGATTTCATGCACTTTCTTGTGTTAAACTCTGGGTGACCATCATAAAACAATATTATAAATTCTGTGTCCTAATTCTAAATTGTTCTCTTCTCAACCCGACTACAACATTAAACTAAGGTATTAGTCTGCAGTTTGTCATTTATATTTCACATTTTGGCTATTTATCTCAATGAGCTATTAAATGCCCAATTTATTAAAAGCTAGAAACTTTTATATTGAATGTCCAAGTGAACATGAAACAAAACTCTATACTGTGTTCATACTGGAACTCAAAATCACAGAAATGAGCCAGATGTGGTATTGCATTCCTGAGTTCTTGGTACTCTGGGAATCTCCCTGAGGCAAGACCAATTCAAACCCAGTCTGGGTAATTTGATGACTTAGACCACGTCTCAAAATAACATAAAAAGTTTTTTAAAGTAGCTGCGAAATACAGTTCAGTAGGAAGACCCTGAGTTCAATCCCAAAAAAAGAAAAACAAAATAAAACAAAAAAGTACAGCAAAAAAGAAAAACAAAGTAAAACAGAAGAAATCAAGATGGTTGTGGTGGTACACACCTGTTATATCCTAGCACTGGGGGACTCAGGCAGGAAGGTCACAAATTCCAACCCAGCCTGAGCAATAAGGCAGACCTTCTAATGTAGCTCACCACAAACATTCTGGCCAGGCATAGCAGTGCATGCCTATAATCCCAGCATTCCACAGGCTGCAGCAGTAGGATTGTTGTGAGTTTGAGGCCAGCTTGTGCTACAGTATAATGAGACCCTAGCTCAAAAAACCAAAACCAAACAAGAAAAACCATTCTAGGTTCAACCCTTGATGCTGCAAAAAATAAATACATAAATATAAAAATTATACAAATCAGTCTGGGGATTTAGCTCAGCAGGAAAAGCGCCTGCCTTGCAAGTGCGCAGTCGTGAGTTCGATCCCCAATACCCCCCCAAAATAAATAAATAAATAAATTTTAAAAATTATAGAAATCTGTTCATTTAAAAATAGTTACTTGGGCTAGGGATGTAGCTTAGTAGTAGAGCACTGGTATAACCTGTGAGTGGACCTGAGTTTGATTCCCAGCACTGCCAAAAAAATTTTTTTTAAACATTTTTATTATGAAATACTACACACATAAAGTTTGGTTAAGATGTTTTGGAAAAGTTGTATTGGTTTAATTAATGTCTTTATACACAAATGAAGTTAGACCAAAAAAGAGTGTAAACATGATTTCACTCTACATAAAATTCTGTTCCCCATGCTTGCTTCGGCAGCACATATACTAAAATTGGAACAATACAGAGAAGATTAGTATGGCCCCTGCACAAGGATGACACGCAAATTCAAAGATGTAAAAGAGTTGTACAGGGAAAATTATAATACCCTGAAAAAGAAATCGAAGAGGACTTCAGAAAATGGAAAGACATCCCTTGTTCATGGATAGGAAGAATACATATTGTGAAAATGGCCATTCTACCAAAATTGTTATACAGATTCAATGCAATCCCAATGAAAATACCACTAACATACCTCATAGATCTAGAGAAATCACTCCTAAAATTCATCTGGAACTGGAAGAGACCTAGAATAGCTAAGGCAATTCTAAACAGCAAAGCCAAGGCAGGAGGCATCACAATCCCTGACTTGAAGTTATACTACAAAGCTACAAAAGTAGCTACAAAAGTAACAAAATCAACATGCTATTGGAATAAAAACAGACCTGAAGATCAATGGAATAGACTAGAAGATACAACTACGAACACACTCAGCCACCTTATCTTTGATAAAGGGGCCAAGCATGTTCATTGGAAGAACAATAGTCTCTTTAATAAATGTTGCTGGAAAAACTGGCTTTCCATATGCTGAAAACTAAAATTAGACCCATGCCTATCCCATGTACTAAACTAAAATCTAAATGGATCAAAAATCTAAATATTAAAACAGAAACACTAAATCTGTTGGAAGACAAAGTAGGTAAAAATCTTGAAGACATAGGGATTGGTAGAGAATTCATGAACAAGAACCAAATTGCATGGGGAATACCTCCCAGAATCAATAACCGGGATCACATCTTATTAAAGAGTTTCTGCGTGTCCAAAGAAATCTCCAGCAGAGTGAAAAGAAAACCCACAAGCTGGGAAAAAGGCTTAGTAAACTGTCCGTCAGACAAAGGACTTCTGTCTAGAATTTATAAAGAACTAAAAAAAATGAGACCCCTGGAATTCAAAGACCCAATCCAAAAATGGGCATCTGAGATGAATGCACAGTTCTCAGATGAAGAAATATGAATGGCAAATAAATACATGAAAAAATGATCATTATCCTTGGTCATTAGAGAAATGCAAATTAAAACCACACTGAGATTCCATCTCACTCCAGAAAGAATGGCCAGGATCAGCAAAACTACCAACAACAAATACTGGAGAGGCTGTGGGAAAAAAGGAACTCTTCTGCACTGTTGGTGGGAGTATAGACTGTTGCAACCACTGTGGAGGTCAATCTGGAGATTCCTCAAAAAGCTGGGTTTGGAGATCCCATTTGACCCAGCTATTCCACTCTTAGGCATAGTCCCAGAAGATCTGAAGGCATCTTACCACCGTGATATATGCACACTCATGTTTATAGCAGCACAATTTGTAATAGCCAGATCTTGGAAACAACCTAAGTGCCCATCAACCGAGGAATGGATAAAAAAATTGTGGTACTTTTATAAAATGGAGTAGTACTCAGCTATAAAGAATGATCACATTGAGATATTTATAAATAAATGGATGCACCTCGAATCTATACTCATAAGTGAAATAAATCAAACTCACATGTATAAATACCGTATAGTCTCCCTAGTGTAAGAAATGGTAAGAGTACAGAAGATTTTATGGTAATCATGGTTCACCATTATATTGCTTTGAAGTCTTATGTTTTCATTCATTGGTTGGAATGGTTTTATTCTGTTTTTGTTTGATCTTAATATATGTGATGGTATGAATAGTTACTTTGAAGGAAAGACAAGATGGCAGCCATTGTTGATTTAATATCATCTTGCTCTGAAGTCCTACCATGCTCTTGTTTTTCTATTACCATTGTTTCTATCACGTTGTGTCTTACTGGATTTTAATATGTATGTAGTATAAAAAAATTTTTTATGGAAAATGAAATAATATAGCAGCCATTGTTCATCTTCAGTTATTTGGCTCAGAATGCCTTGCAATACTTTCATTCTCTTGAGTGATTTTATTCTTTTTTGTTATGTTTGACATTATTGTGTGTAAAGCTAAGCTCGACTATTTCAAACAAAGACACATTATGATAGCTACTGTTAATATCCAATTGTCTTGTTGTGAAGTGCTGTGTTGCTTACATTGTCCTGTTCTGATCTGCTTAGATCTGTCCTCTTTTGTTTTATTCTCTTTAAAATAATAAATTCTGTTCCCCTCCCAGTAATGGGGATCAAACCCAGGGATGCTGTGTTGCTAAACTAAATCCCCTAGGCCTTTTTTTTTATTTTGAGACAGCGTCACTCCCCTCACACCCCCCACAAGACAGTCTTACTTTGTAATTCAGGCTGACCTTGAAGTCACTATGTAGCCCAGGCTGGCCTCAAATTTACAATGATCCTCCTGCCTCAGCCTCCAGTGTGCTGGCGTTACAGATGCACACACCACCACACCTGGCTATGTATAGTAGAATTTTTTTAAAAATGGTAATAATTTTCACACAATTTTGAATCAAAAAAATTTGTGTCTGTTTTAGAGACCAGAAAATACTAAAGGCAAGAGTAAGAAGAACACACAGAAATGCTTATCATAATATGAAAATTATTATACTTGTGTTGCTTTCAAGGCTCCATATTTAACAGTTTCTTTCTTTCTTTCATTTGTTCATTCTTTTTTGAGACAAGATCTCATCATGCAGTTCAGGCTGGTCTTGAACTCACTTTGTAGCCTAGGCTGTTCTCGAATTCACAGCTGTCTTCCTGCCTCAGTTTCCCAAACACTGGAATCACAGGCCTGTGCTACCACACCAGCTTTAGAAGTGCATTTCTTGTTGGCAAGAAAAACTTCTAAAAGTAATGTTTGTTTGTTTTTGATTTTTTGGCACCAGGAGTCAAACTTCATGATTGCCAAGCCAGGTAATGTAATAGGGCCCATTTTTATTTATTTATTTATTTACTTATATTTTTATATTTTTATTTTTTTGAGACAGGCTCTCACTCTGTTCAAACTGGCCTTGAACTCACTATGTAGCCTAGGCTGGCCTCAAACTTGCTGTGATCCTCCTGCCTCAGCCTTCCAAGTGCTTGGATTACAGGTGAGCACCTCCACACCTGACTGATGCCCATTTTATAGATGCTCGGAAAAAACAGATTATTAATCTATCATTTCTATGGGTAAAAAGCAATAGGTTTCCCTGACTCCAAAGCACAAACTCTTAAGCACTATACTGATTATTTCCAGTGATTTGTCTTTTCTTCTTCCTCCTTCCCTTCTTCCATTCTTTTTTCCTTCCTTCCTTCCTTCCTTCCTTCCTTCCTTCCTTCCTTCTCTCTCTCTCTCTCTCTCTCTCTCTCTTTCACTACTGAGGATTGAGTCACCCAGGGTCTTTGAACTGAATTAAATCCCCAGTCTGTTTTTTGTTTTTTAAATTTGACAAAGGGTCTTGCTAAGTTATGTAGGCTGGGCTTGTGATTCTCCTGCCTCAGCCTCCCAGAGTCCTGGGATTTACAGGTGTATGCCACCATGCCTGGTTCATGTAGGTTCTTATAGAGAACACTTTATGATGAATAGTTAAAGCCCTCCATAGCACCCCTCCAATGCTAGAAAACCAAGAGTTTTACTGTGGCTGTTTCCAATGATGACCCTCAATTTAGGCCTCTGACAAGCTGTTTTATGAAGATTCAATCCAGTTTGTTCAATATCTCTGTTGGTATGATTTGGAATAGGGAAAAAATAGATGGGCAGATAGATGGGTAACAAGTACTTGGGTAGTCTACTATCAAGCTGTGTTTCAAATGCCATCTTTGTTGAAGATTGGACAGCAAAGAGTTCTCTTGAGAAATAAATTCAAATGCTTCAAGTATTCAGGTTGTCCTCAACTGAACCCCATGCAGATATCTCACCTAACTAATCATCCATGTCCTCAGCACACAACAGAATTGAACTACTTAGTGCCTGTCCCAGAGTAGCTCATAATTCAGTTATACACAAAACATGAAAGTAATGCTACTTTCAAATACTACATGAGACATGCTATAATATAGGCCTATAACAGACAGTGATGGCCTAAGGATACCGTTAGCCATAGCTAATAGAGATGGAGGATGATTTCACAGAACAGAATTCACCAGAATACCAAGGTGAGGCTCAAGTCTTATGGAAACACAGTTCTAGGGCAGACTGATATCCACTTAGGTCACTGTGGCCTTGAGGGCTCACTGACCTCCTCATCTCACCATTATTGGATTACCTAATTATGTAGAAGATGGTTTGTCCAATGCTTCTCCTGCATTCAAGGCTTTTGGGCCCAAGTCAAGCTCAGTGGACTCCACAGTAGGCATCTTTCATTGCAGGAGAGTTCAGGAACTCGTATCACATCATTTGCTAACTGTTATGCTTCTGCTTTTGGTGTCTTGTGGCCCAACATGTCGATGCTTGTCTTTCCCTTAGCATTGTTTGTTTGTTTGTTTGTTTTTGACTGGGGATTGTACCCAGGACACTGCATACTAGGCAAGCACTCTACTGCTGAGCTCCATCTCCAGCCTTATTTTAAATTTTGTTTTGAGGCAGAGACTCATTGAGTTGCCCTGATTGCCCTTAAATTTCTGAACTTCTTGCTTCAGCCACTCAAGTAGCTGGAACTATAGGCATTATGCCCCCATGCATAGCCACCTGTCTTGATTTAATTCCCTCTACATTTCTGTCAGTCACCTTCATCAAGCCAGGCAACATTCCTTCCATCTCACAGCCACACCAAGCTCATGTTGGTCCCAAGGCTTGTGCTGTTACTTCTCTTTGAACTGTATTTTTTGTTCCTCATCAGGTTTCAGCTCAGGAGTCCTCCACTCAGAGATGGCTTCAGCCACCCTTTATACTACACTGAGTATTCTTTTACCATTTTCATGGCACTTACCAATAACAAACTATTTGGCACGTAACTTTGCAGCTATTATTTTCTGGCTTCTAAGAAAAACATACATGTTTCACTTTATAATTGTATGAATTGATTACTATTAGTTTAAATCAGCTGCACCCTATAGGGAAAACTCTCCGGAAAACTTGCCATAGTTGCCAGTACCAAAATGGAGTCATTTATGTCAAAATCCTAAAAAAAAAAAAAAAAGTATCACGAGCCTCTAAAGGAGAGCCTTCACACAAAAAATGTCTGTATCACAACTGGGCATAGTGATTCCTGCCTGTAATCCCCAGTACTTGGGAAGCTGAGGGAGGAGTATCACCATGAGTTCAAGGCCATCTTGCACCACAAAGTGAGACCTTGTTTCAAAAAGAAAAAATGTCTATAACAGGCCTTAAGGAAATCCCAGCATATACACTCATAACAGAACTTATCACAGGCAGCACTGATGCATTTTGCACAAGGATGCTTGCCTAGCAATGGCTGTCTCCAACAAACTAGCTCCTGCAGCAAGCCCTGGTAACCTTTTTTTTTTTTTTTTTTTGGTGCCAGGGATCGAAGTCACAACCTCGCATTTGCCAAGCAGGCACTTATGCTGCTGAGCTAAACTCCCGGCCATGGTAACCATATTTTAAAAAATTATAAAACAGCTCACAAGGACTTCTGTTTACATGTAAAAGTCTCCCTCTTGCTTTGGCTTTTCAGATATACCTGTGATCCATCATAATATGCACATGCTAGATTGTATTCTGCTATTCTTGTAGTGATGGGAAGCTCCTTTGTCTGCCTTGTTGGTTATTGTATCTCCAGGACCATGAACAGTACCTAGTACACAGGCAGCAGTTTTCTACAAACGAGCTATAGATTTAATGCATTTCCAGTTAAAATTCCAACAGGATATCATATAGAATTTTTTTTTCAGTGTGAGAGATCAAACCCAAGGACACTGTACTTCTGAACTATATCCCCAGTCCTTATTTTTTATTTTGCTAAATTGCTCAGATTGGGCTCAAATTTATGATCCTCCTGCTTAAACCTCACAAGTTTCTGGCATTACAGGAATGTGCCACTTGTACCTACTTTATTTGGAATTTGAAAAGTGAATCTAGGGCCGGGGATCTAGCTCAGTTGGCATAAGCGCCTGCCTTGCAAGCATGAGGTTGTGAGTTCAATCCCTGGTGCCAAAAAAAAAAAAGAAAGAAAAGAAAAGTGAATCTAGAATTTATATGGATGTGCAGGACAAAGCATAATCAAGAAAGTCTTGAATCAAGATACCAATACTTTATTATATTATAAAGTTATGAGTTGAGATGCTTGTGTTGGCTCAGAATAGACAACTCAGTGAAACAGGTTAAGTGTACGTAAAAGAAGGCAAAGAGAACTCGGTGGCTGGGATAGTTAGAAAAAAATCAGATCACTATACCTAAAATTGAATTCTGTGGCAGACTCAAGACTTCTGTATAAAAGACAAAACTTCACATATTTTACTTTTTAGAAGGAAATATTAGCTAATGTCTTTATGACCAGAGTAGAGAAGCTTGGGAAATCTTTGGTAAACTCAACCATGTAAAAATTAGGAACTTTTGTTTATTAGCATGCCCAATATAGAAAGTGAAAAGATCCAAGAGTGATGGTGCTTGCCTGTAATCTCAGAATTCTAGGAGGCTGAGACAGGAGAATTATCCAGTTCAAGCCTAGCCTGAGCAATTTAATGACTTAAGTGAAATTCTGTCTGTGAATGAATGAATGAAGATGTAACTTATTTCAAAGTTTTTGGGTTCAATCCCCAATACAAAAAAAAAAAAAGAAAGAAAAGGGTAAAGAATGATCATACACTTGGAGAAGGTACTTACAGCATACATTTGTATTCACATGGATTGGTACCTAGAATAGAGCAGTCCAATAGAGCAGTGATGGAAATGTTCTGCGTTTGTACCATCCAATAGCCGTGAGCTGTATGTACCTATTAAGCACTTGAAATATGACTAGAGAGATTGAGGAACTGAATTTTAAACTGGATTTTATTTTAATTTAACCAGCTATCACTAGCTGCAGCCACATTAGCATAGGTCTAGAGTATAGAGAGAACATTTAAAAATGAAATAAAGGTGGAAAAAAATATAACAAGTTAGTTAACCAGAATAGTAATCAGGAATATACAAGTGGCAACCATGAAATATGCCACTTTATAACCTCCATGTGGGCAAAAATTAAAAATTCAGACAACATCAAGTGTTGGGCAGGATGTGGAACAAGACCTCTCTCCCACTGCTGACCACAAAATGAATTGGCACAGTCCTTTTGGAAAACAAAATTGAACAAGTATGTATCTAGTTCCATCATTATAAGAAATAGCAAAGAACTGTAAATGTGTACTCTATGAACAGTGAAATGCAGCACTGTAGAATGTCCATAAATGGAAATATTATGCAAACACTCATCAGCTCCAGCCATACATATTAACATGGATGGATCGCAAATCTCAGAGAAATGTACATAATATTAGTTAACTTGTGTAGGGTTCAAAATAGACACTACTAGGGACTTGAGAGGTACCATATGGTCAGAGCATGGGCATGCACAAGGGCCTGGGCTCACACAAAACAAAACAAAACAAAAAAAGACTAAGTAACATTTAGATCCTTGATATCACATCAGGCTCCTCATCTTCACTATCCTCCAGATGATGTCTGGTCAACCTAGCCTGTTCATCAAGAATCCTGCTAGGATCTCCCTCACATCAGGTTTCTTAGTAATTTTCCATTCACTGACTCTTGCCCTGTTTCTTGGTTGTACATTTCCACTTGCCCATGCTATATTTGGAGTTGAGCCTAATCTGTCTCCCTAACTGCAAGACATAGGAATCCCTCTGATGCTGATCCTGAAAATAAAAGTCTCGTCTCCTGTGCTTTAATAAGCGCCATGAGCCAAGCATGGTGGCCTGTAATCCCAGCACTCTGAGAGGTTGAGGCAGAGAGAATAGCAAGTTATGTCACTGCCTAGGCAATTTAGCAACTTAGTAAGACCCTGTCTTAAATAAGAGATGGGGTTGTAGCTCAGTATGAAAGCCTTAGGTTCAGTCTCCAGTACTGCAAAAACAAACAAACAAAAACAAGAATGTTTGAATTTTTTTTTAAAACAGCATCAGCTAGCTTGCCCTGTCTGTGGTTGTGTCTGACTTCTTTTCCTGTCATGAAGGTTAGTGGTTTCCCTGAAGATGCTCAGATAATAGCATTTACCACAGGCAGCTCGATAGGAAGGATGTAAGTAGTGGGATAATATGATAAAGGAAGGAATAAGGCCTCTTTTAGAAGCTGAGAGATTCACATGTTGTGATTGCGAGAGGATGGGCCACTCCTACCTCTGCTAGTCTTTTTTCCCCTTGCAAGCATGTATGTGTGTATGTGTGTTGGGGTACAAAATGGCAATTCTTGCAGCATCAGCTGTGCCTGTCCTGTCTGTACAAGAGCTCCTGCCCCCAAGCGGCCGTTAGGAATTCTGTGCACTCACAGGGGCTAAACCACAGTCCTGTCTGAAGGGAGCCTGAAAACAAAACACTCATATCAAACATGGCTAAATCACATCTGAAAACCACACTGGCTCAAGAGAACACCATTAGTTAACTCTCTTATGATTCTATATTGCTATCAGTCCTGTTCTCCAAAATAGGAATTTGCACAACAGTGCTTTAGAGAAAAGCAGATCAACACCCCATCCTATGTTCAGATGCCATTTTCATAAAAATCCTATACAGATTTGCCAGGGCTTTTTCTTTTATTCTTTCAAACTTGAGTGTTGCATTGTTTCTCCTTTTGTGAGTACATCACATAATGGGACTGTTTCTCATATCTTGAGTCACCAGAAACCACCTCATGTTGGATGTATTTTGGTTTGATTTGGTTTTTTGAGACAGAGACCTCACTCTGAGGCTAGTTCAGGCTACCTTCATACTCATGGCATTTCTCCTGACTCTGCCTCTCAAGTGCTGGTGTTACAGGTGTGTGCCACCACACCCGGCCACCATATTGGTTTTAGGACCCTAAACTAGAATCAAGAATGAAGCCAAGAGCTGTGATGTGTCCTGTAATCCCAGCATTCTAGGAGGCTATACCAGAAGGATCACAAGTCTCAGCCATCTTAGGTGGTTGGTTTAGCAATTTAGTGAAATCTTGTCTCAATAAAACAAAACAAAACAACACAACATAGCTCAAAACAGCAGCCAGGTGTGGTGGTGTACATCTGTAACTCCAGAACTGGGGAGGCTGAGGCAGAAGGGTTGCTGTACAAAGTGAGTTCAAGTCCAGTCTGAACTGCATAGTGAAACCCTGAGTCAGAAAAAAATGGGTTGGGGACTGGGATATAGCTCAGCGGGGCACAGTGAGAGGCCCTGAGTTTGAGTCCTGGAACAACAACAACAAAAAAAGCAAAAACATAAAAGACTCAAGTTTTTAAAAAAATGTAAAAATAGCATAAAGTTTACCATTTAAGTGTACATTTCAGTAGCATTAAATATATTCACATTTTGGGTAACCATCCCCACCATCTATCTCCAGAAATTTTTTTGTCTTCTTTAACTGCAAATCTGTACCCATTAGTGTTTTGTTTTTTTGTTTTTTGTGGGTTTTTTTGCTCCTTGCTTGCTTGCTTTCTCCTCCTCCTCCTTCTCTTCTTCCTCTTCGTCTTCCTTCTCCTCCTTCTTCTTCTTCTTCCTCCTCCTCCTCCTCCCCCATTCTTCTTTTTCTTCTTTTTTTTCTCAGTGCTGGGGATTGAACCCATAACAACATAGCAACATGGAAGGTTACCCATTAGACATTAAAATTGCCCCCCTCAGCTCCTGGCAACTGTTATTTTACTTCTGCCTCTATGAATTTCACTACTTGGGGTACAGAAATGTCCACTGTTGATTTGTATGAAGGTTTTTTGTACTGTGAATGTGTGGTTATATTGTATATCGGCAGTGCATAAATTGACTTCTCTTTATTTTTTTAACTTGTGCTGTAAAACCCTGGAAGAATTTTTTTTCATGGAAGAATTTATTATTATAATTTTTTTGAGACAGGGTTTCACTATGCAGTTCAGGCTGGCCTTGGACTCACTTTTAGCCTAGACTGGCCTTGAACTCACAGCAACTCTTGCCTCAGCCACCCGAGTGCTGGGATTACAGGTATGTACCATCCCACCTGACTTTTTATGGTTTTCTAGGCTATCCTTGAACTTGTGTTCTTTCTGCCTCAGCCCCAAGTAGCTGGGATTTACAGGTGTGTTACTCTCTCTCTTTCTCATTGTTTCTTTCTTTCATGGTAGAGGACCTTCCTTCTATTGAGCTACATCCCAAGCCCCGCCCCCCTTTTTTGTACCAGAGATCAAACTCACGGCCTCATGCTTGAACCCAAGCCCTTTTTATTTTCTTGAGACAGGGTCTAATTTACCCATGTTTGGCTCAAACTTGGCCATCTCCCTGCTTAGGTGTGCTGGAATTACAGATGTATGCCAGGCAGAATGTGCTGTCATATTCTAGTTGCTCATAACAGGTTGGTTAGGTTTTCCATTGTCTATATGACAGTTTAATGCAGAAAAGAATCTATGCTAAGTAGAAGTTATGATTTAGCAAGTCATATCAAAACCTACCCAAACTTATGACTGTATTAAAAAGGTACCATATCTAGACATGATGCCAGTATTTTCCAGTTGAGTACTCAAGGAAATCAATAAGATCCTGTAACTAGCTCTTAAATTCATTCTTTTTCTGTGATAATGTTTTTTAATTTCTTTCTTTTCTTTTCTTTTCCTTTCTGTGTGTGTGTGTGTGTGTGTGTGTGGTCTTTTTGAAACAGGGTCTCGCTATGCAGTTTAGGCTGGCCTTGAGCTCACTTTGTAGCCTAGGCTGGTCTCGAACTCACAATTCCCTTGCCTCAGCCTCTCAAGTGCTAGGATTACAGGTGTGTGCCACTATGCCCAGTTTGTTTTCTAATGTATAAAGTATATAGTACACCTGTTATCTCAGCATTTGGGAGGCTAAGGCAGGAGAATGGCTGGAAGTTTGAGGTCAGTTTGGGCTACATAAAGGTCAGCCTGAACTATACAACATCTCAAACACCAGAAAAAAAATGCATGTTTTATGTTTTCATTGTTGAGAAGCTTGGCAGGTATTCATGTTAGTAACATTCAGGAGTAATTTTAAAAAGATAATGATATTCAGAAAAAATGTGAGTTCCATGGATAAAGAGAGAAATGTACAAGTTTTCATATTGAAGGAAGAGACTCTTTTTTGGCAGTGCTTGGGGTTGAACTAGGCTAGGGCACACAATAGCCAAGCCACTCTACCACTGAGCTACAGCCCTAGCTCTGAGACTTTTTTTTTTTTTGAGACAGGGTGTCATTTTGTAGTTCAGGCTGGCCTTGAACTCACTATGGGGGCCAGGCTGTCCTCAAACTCACAGCAATCCTGACTCAGCCTCCACGTGCTGGGACTACATGCATGTACCACCATGGCCAGATTTTTATTTTTTGGGTGGGGTTGTGCTTTTTGAGACAGAGTCTTGCTCTGTACTTTAGGTTGACTTGAACTCAGTATGTATCCCAGGCTGGCCTTGGACTTGTAGCCAGCCTCCCAAGTGCTGGGATTACAAGTACCATGCCCAGCTTGCTCTGAGAATTTTTTTTTTTTAAAGAAAAGCAAATCAATTGGAATTTTCATTTGTTGCACTGAAGACTAGAAGAGAGTATACTGATATTTACAAACTGAAGAGAGAAACTGAGAGTCCAGAATTCTATTCCCAGACAAAATGTCATTCAGGTTTTGGGGGTAAAGAAAAACAACTTCAGATATCAAGCATTTAGAATATCATGTATGCCTCATAAGTGAAGAAAATGCTCAACATGCTTTTTGGTTTTTGTTGTTTTGTTTTGTTTTGTACTGGGAATCAAACTCACAACCTCACACTTGCTACGAAGGCGAAGGTGCTGTGCTGCTGAGCTATATCCCCAGCCTAATCCATTAGTAATCACATTAGGAAAATGATCTCAGTAGGGGTAGATGATAAGTACAGCACTTGTGAACAATTAATCTTAAAATAAATATGGATAGTTTATACTCATCCAACAAACATTTTAGGTGCCAGCCTAAGCCCTACCTCTAGTGGACAGAAAAGAACAAAAATTTATCAGCAACTCTTGGAGCCTACAGTATGTTATAATGTTAATGAGATCAGAAAACCATAGTTTACACTGGGTGCAGCAGAACACAGCTGTAATTTTAGTACTAAGGAGGCTGAGGCAATCTAGTGAGACAAAATAAAAATAATAAAGGGCTAGGGATATAGCTCAGTGCTCTCTGAATTAAATTCTCACTATCAAAATAACCTAACATTCATATCAAAAAGGAAGCCCAAATTATTAGGGCCAATAACTGCATTTGGTGAGATAGGTGTATGAGTATAGCAGCTTAGTATGCAACAAACAATCAAAAAACCAATTGATTTTTATTTACTGTCAATAAACAACTGGAAAATGACATTTAAAATACAGTTTATAATAGTAAAACATCAAGTCATGCATGGTGGCAGGTTTGTAATCTGAACACCCTGGGAGGTTGAAGCAGGACGATTCCAAGTTTGAGCTCAGCCTAGGCAATTTAATGACTTGGCAAGTCTCTATCTCTAGATGGACAGATATATGATAGTTTGATAGGTAGATAGATAAGTGGTAGGGATGTAGCTCAATGTGAAGGCTCTTTAAAGGAGAAGGTTATGGCCAGGCATGGTGGCACATGCCTGTAATCTCAGCACTCTGGAGGCTGAGGCAAGAGGATCATCACAAGTTCAAGTCAAGCCTGGGCTACAAAGTGAGCTCAAGGCCAGCCTGAATTGCATAGTGAGACCCTGTTTCAAAAAAGAAGTTGTGTGCTTGGAACAGTCCAACATGAAGAATGAAGTTGATTGAGTCAAGGAGTCACTAAAATAAGATTAAAAATAGAAATTAAAGGAATGAAGTTGTGATTACTAGAGGAAATGTGGGATTTTTATAGAGGTATGGTTAATGACATAGCATGTCACAGAAGGCTTTTTAGGTAGAAATTAACTGACTTTATATGGAAATGCCCAAAACTTGGAAGGACCAAGATAATTTTGAAGAACAACAAAGCTGGAGGGCTTTGCCTGACTTCAGAACTAAGGAATTTAATAAGTACTACAGTTAAAATAGTGATAGGGAACAGGATAGAGGGTTGAGACACAGATCCATATGTAATGGATAACTTGGACTTTTATTTTTAATGGTACTGAGCATTCAATCCAAGGCTTTCTTACTGAGTTGTGTCTCCAGCCCTTTTTATTTTTTACTTAAAGAAAGGATCTCACTAAATTGACCAGGCTGGACTTGAATTTGTAATCCTCTTGCCTCAGCCTCCCAGCATGCTGAGATCATGGGCATGCACCACATGCCTGGCTTATCACAGATTTTTGTTTTTGACACAGGGTCTCATTATGTAATTCAGGCTGTCCTTGAACTCACTTTGTAGCCCAGGCTGGCCTTAAATTCATGGTGACCCTCTTGCCTGAGTTTCTGAGGTGCTAGATTATAGGTGTGTTTCATCATGCCCACCCAACCTTGATCACATATTTGCCAAAGGTGACAATACAGTTTAGTTTTCTTTGTCCTGACAATACAGGACAAAGAAAGAACTTTTAGTAAATGGAGATGAAGCAACTGGATACCAATATGGAGGGAAAATGAACCTGGATTTTACCTCACACAATATGCAAAAACTAATTTGATCCCAGCACTCAAGAGGCTGAAGCTGGAGGGTTGCTGTGAATTCAAGGCCAGCCTGGGCTACAAAGTAAGTTTAAGGCCAGCCTGAACTGCATAGTGAATTGTCTCAAAAAGACAAAACAACAACAACAGCAACAAAAACCTAATTTGAGATGCATGGTGGATCTAAATATGAGAATTAAAACTATAAAATATCTGAAACAAAATATAGAACAAAAATGTTATGACCTTTGGTATAGGCAAGGATTTTTTCAATGTGATACTAAAAACATCATACAATAATCACCAGTTGAATTTCATCAAAGTAAAAAAATTTCCATTCATCAAAAAACAGTATGAAGGAAGTGAAAAAGAAAGCTGCCCCCAGGAGAATATATTTTCGATAGATAAATCTGTCAAAGAACTAGTTTCCAGACATAAAGAATCTTACATCAAACAACCCAATTTATAAAGTGGACTAACTTCTAGAGGAGTTCTTGTAAATAAAACCTCATAAAAGAAATCCAGATGATTCATAAGTACACAAAAGGTGCTCAGCTTTACCACAGGGTAAAGAAGTGCAAACATATGATCCAAAAATTCCAATCCTATGTACATACCAAAGAAAAATGAATCCACAAAAACTTACACAGAAATGTCAGTGTAAAGAGCAGCTTTACCCACAATTTGCACAAATTTAAAAAAACCAAATATACATTAACAGAAGAGTAAATGACATTCACAAATTAAATATTACACATCAATAAAAAATGTATATATAAAACAGAGATGATTTTCGAAAACATGGAGTGAGAGATGTTAGACATAACAATGTATATGCTGGGGCCAGGGATATAACTCAGCAGTGTAAGCGCCTGCCTAGGAAGCACAAGTTTGATTCCTGAAACAACCCCCCCACCCAAAAAAAAAACCAATGTATATGCTGTTTGGAAATGATGTTCAAAATGGGCAAAACTATTTTATAGTGATAAAACTCAAAATAAGGGGTCACCTCTGTGGTGGTATGCTGGATATGCTATCTGGATTGATGGTTACATAACCTGTACATTGAAGCTATGTAGACTCTATGCTGGGCATGGTGGTGTAGGCCTGTGACCTCAGCACCCTGCGAGGTTCAGGCAGGAAGATTACAAGTTTGAGCCCAGCCTGGACAATTTAGCAAGACCATGTACACACACATGCATGCACATATATTTTTTGCTGTATGTAAGCTATAACTTTAGTAAAGAAAATGGCAAAAAAATATTGAGAGAAAACCCAAGTGAGTACAGTTAAAGCTATACTCAGAAGAAAAACTATAGTCATTAGTATTTTCATTATTACAAAGACTAAAAATAAATGTACTATAAATTTAATAAGCCATTTAAGATGAACACAAATAGGGAATAAAGATAAATTAGAGATGTAGGAAGCAAATGCTAGTTCTTTGAAAATATGAATACAACAGAGCAACAAATAGGTTTAGAGAATAATATGGGTTTCATCAATAGTTCTCAAGGTTTTTTTTGTCTTTAAACTTTTCTGAAACCATGTTAACAGAAGTAGATGAGAGGTTCAACCATTTATTAAGAGTAAATACAACATCAGGATGTTCCAGACACTGTTTTCTAATGTCGTAGGGGGAAAAAAAAGTATAAGAACTGTAGTTTTGGCTGTTATTTATCCAGTAAGTAGCAGCTGTCAGGCCGTTTACCTCTGTTAGTACACCGTGTCGTCATCTTGGAGACAAGTTGCCAGGGGTTGGCGGCTGGGATGTCGTCCCTGACACGGGCTCCCCAGGTAAAGAAGGTACGATTTAGGAGCTCTCTGGATAAAGGGGTTGGAAACCCTTCACAGATCAAATGGGTTCGGGGTCCCTGTGAGCGGAGACCGTAGGCGCTGGTCGCAGTAGACCTGTAAATCGCAGCGGGGCGAGTGCGGGGCCTGTCCGGGTCTCTGCTGCGGGTGGAAGCCAGGTGGCGGGCAGCTCTGCTCAGTGTCGCTTGGGCCTGCAGGTGGCGAGCGGCGCACGCACGCGCACACGCGCACGCACCAGAGACTTTAAGGGGCGCGCACGGGCCGAGCGGGGGCGCGCGGCGCTGCCAGGCCTACGCGCCAGGTTGCGGGAGCCATGCGGAGGGCTAGGACCGTGGCGGCCAGCAAACCGCGCGGCCAGAAGCGGTCGGGTGCCTCTAGTTCTCCAGTGGCTGCCGCCTCGACTCCCCGTGACAGCCGCGCCCAGCGGTCCGCGAGCAAGGCCGGGGGCGGGAGCCAGGCGGCGAGCAGGCAGCCGTCGGCGAAGAGGCGACCGAAGCCGTCGCCCCCGCGGGCCCAGGAGGCGGGTCCTGAGGAGCCGCCGCCGGCGGAGTTGGCGCCGCTCCCGCCGCCGCCTCCGCCGACCCCGGCGACCCCGACGTCCTCGGTGTCCACGCTGGACCTGGGCGCGCAGCGGGAGCGCTGGGAGGCTTTTCAGAAGCGGCAAAAGCTCAGCTTCGAGGGCGCCGCCAAGCTCCTGCTGGACACCTTGTGAGTTCGGCCGCGCCGGGCCGTACCGGGCACGCCGTCCCCGCGTCCCTGCCGGCGGCGTGCGGGCTGCGGGTTCCTTGGCTCCACGCCTGCCACGTAACTGCGTGGACATGGCTCCGCTTGGCGCCCCTTTGTCCTAATTCCGAGGGCGGCCAGGGAACTCGGAGGAGGGCGCGAGGGTCCTTCACTCGTGAAAAGGGCACGGGTCCCGCAATTTCCCTCGTACTGGAATCTCTTTCTGTCACTTTTCTCTCTTTCGCTCTCTTTCTTTCTTTGTCATTGCACTTGTGGTTTTGGGGGCGGGAAAGGTTAGAGCGGTGCAGAGAAGCGAAGTCCCGTTATTGTTCTGGCGGGCTGGGAGGAGGGAGGAGGGGCAGGCACTATTGATCTGGGAGAGAAGCGCGCGCAAAGAGAGGCTGGTCCCCGATGCGATGCACGGTCGAAGCTTTGTGTTCTCCACGACCGGGGCCCTGGGTGACTCGCTCCCTTTTCTATACTCCACCTTTTCTGCTTTCAAAGGGAATGCACTTCTAGGCACTTAGAGTGCCTAGCATCCCACAGGTCCATGGTTTTGAAAAAAAGACTTTTAAAAAATAGTCTGGCAAGGGCTGCTTTCAGTTCTTCAAATGTGATGTGGATTCCTGGCCCGTAGAACTACGGAAAAGAAAAAAAATTTTTTTTTTTTGTACCGGGGATGGAACTCACAACCACACACTTGCAAGGCAGGTTTTATGCCACTGAGCTAAATCCCTAGTCCCGTATTTTTATGCCCTAATAATATATTTCAATGTTTTTGAATTGAAAAAAACAATCAAAACATGAGGGAGAAAAAAATTAAGACAAGAGTAACGTAAGAATTGCATAACAACTTGAGAATTATAAAAACAAAAATAAAAAATTGATGCTTTGTCCTTGTGCAAGAAGACATTCTCTTAGTTTCAATGCGTTTTCTCAGTGGTGGAGTATTTGTTTGGTATTCTATGTACTTCACTTTGTTATATCATCTCTGAATATAAACTGAAGATTAAAAATGCTCATCCATCAGACAACTTTTTTGAGCACCTGCGGTGTGCCAACTACTGCTAGGTATAGTATAGAGGATATAAAGCTATTTATAAATGTAAAACCTAGGTAGTTTTCTTCTAATACAAAATGGCTCAGAAAAAGGTACTGAAATGTTGACATAAGATGTGATGTTTTTCTCCATCAGATTGGCATGAATGTGTACTAACGTCTGTGCAAAAAGCGTGTATAACATTCTAATTTCTTGTGAAAATGTTGCGTAAATTGGGCTTGATGGTACATGCCTGAAATCTTCGCACTTGTGAGGTTGAGGCAAAAAGAGTGCTGTGAGTTGAAGATCAGCCTGCACTACATAAGTTCAAGGCCAGCCTGTATTGCATAGTGAGACTCTCTTTGTCTCCAAAACAAAACAAAACAGAATTGTAAAGAGCCTGGCTTGGTGGCCCACAAATGTAATTTCAGCACTTGGGAGGCAGAGGCAGGAGGATTGCTGGGAGTTTGAGGCTAGCCTAAATTACATAGTGAGACCCCGTGTCAAAACAAAAACAAACCAAAAAAATGTATAGAAAAACTTTGGAAGAATATATAGCAAAGATCAGAACTTTCTTGTAAAGATTACAGAAAGCTATCCCTTTGAATATTACCAAATATGTTAATGTTAGGATGTTTCACTATAAGCATTATTGGTATAGGCAAATAAAAATTGAATACATTAACTTGTCAAGAAATAACATTTAGTCCCTTTTTTTGGGGGGGGGGGACAGGGTCTTGCCATGTAGTTCAGATTGGCCTTGAGCTCACTTTGTAGCCCAGTCTACTGTATCTTATATACCATATTCTCTTTGGTGCTTAGCTCCCAGTTATTTACAATGCATAAGTATGGAGATGAGATTAGGATCCCCCTCAACCTCAAAATTCTGGGAATGTTTTATTTGAAAATTTAAGAAATGAGTCCAAAGAGAACTCATAGACAAAGACAGCACTGAATCAATTCTTTTATAAGAGAATTGTGACTCCTTAAAAACAAATGCATTTGGTTACCCTATAGAAAAGACTTTTGTCCTCTCTTGCCTTTCTTTCAATGGCAAAATGAATGCAGCAGCCACACCTGAGGCCCCTGTATAAAACTCTTCAGAAATTCTTATTGTTCTGATTTTATTTCACTTAGTGAATACCAGGGTCTGGTGAAGCACACAGGAGGCTGCCACTGTGGAGCAGTTCGTTTTGAAGTTTGGGCCTCAGCAGACTTACACATCTTTGACTGCAAGTGAGTATTTTCTTCTCCTAAATCATCTTAAAAGAATTGAAGAATAAAACTCAGTGCTTCAAAATAACCTGGGGAGTTGGGATATAGATGAGATTGTTGTCTGTGAGTTGATAATTGAAGTCAGGTGGTGGATACATAAGGGTTCATTGTTCTTACTGTGTATAGCTTGAAATTTATAGTAACATTTTAAAAAGTCAGATGAAGCTAAAAATAACAGCCTTCCATGTGTGTATGTGTGTGTATGCATGAGTGTGTTCTGATGCTGATATCCGTGCACACATGTTCCACAGAGCTATAACACAGCTGCCAGTGATGGAGCAGGCTCCTCCAGGTTTCTGACTGTCAGAGTCACCACTCAGGCTGAACCCCACAGATGCTTGGTGGGTAGTTAGCTCAGGATGGGAGTTGGAGTGAGCACTGAGTAGGAAGCCTTGGGCAGGACTTTTGTAGGAGTCCAGATGGGAAAGAGATAGTGATAAATTAGTGGAGGGTGGGTCTACCTGGAGGCACCTTGGACGCTGGCCTTATTTTTCTGTTCTTGGCGTGAGCAGGTGGTACCACCAGGATCTGTAGAAGACCTGCTTCTTAGTACTTTCCTTGGCATTGTCAAAGGGCAAGAACAACAGGCTCTGAGTTCTGGACCAGCATTTGGCATGTACCGAATTATTCAAGTGTCTAGACCTTTTTGCCTGTTAAGTGGTACCTGAATTGTATATGAATAATAAATAAATACAAATGGAGAATCAACCAGGCAAGTAACAGTAGAATCCACATCTAGAAAGAAGCACTATAGCATAATTTGTTAAAAGATTCTGTACTATGAATTTTTTTAAAAAGTGGGTTGAAAGGGGGACCTCAGTAGTAGAGGACATGCTTCGTATTGTGAGGCCCTGGTACTTGAACACACACAAAAATGCGGATTGAAAAGAGCAGATTATAACTTAACTTCTAGTGGGGTATTTCTGGGGATCTATCTTTCTGAGGATCTAATTTTTAGTGGGGTATTTCTGGGGATCTATCTTACTTAGAGCTAGATTATCTTAGATATGGAGATGGAGAGAAAGGGAAACACTAAGCCACCTTGGCCTTTTTTGATGTTAATGTCTGCAGCAATGTCTGAAGTTTGTTTCCTAAGTGCCTGAATTCCAGTGTTTGTGTTCACTGTAACAAACTAGGGGGTGGGCAGTGAAACAAGGTCCTGCTGGTCCTGGATATTCGAGTGGGAGCATGGCTTCAATTTATGCTTCTGGGACCTGAATCATCTTCCCATAAGAGCAGAGGCCCCAGGGGACCAGTCCCTCTGCCTCAGCGCCTTCTTTCTTGGAAGGTGCAGAAAGGGATGCTCCCTTTGAGGTCAGCTGGGTCTCCAAACATGACAGGCGGGTCCCCTTGAGCACTCAGAGGATGCAGACGGCTGTTCACAGTGTGGAATTTGCTCTGTCTTTCTGTAGCTGCAGCATTTGCAAGAAGAAGCAGAATAAACACTTCATTGTTCCAGCTTCTCACTTCAAGCTCCTGAAGGTTAGTGCTTAAGTGCAGGATCCAGAGTGGATGTGTGAAGACTTCCAGCCTGTCCTCTGTAGGGTGTGGGGGCAGAGAGCATGGTTGGTTTCCCTTTTAACTCTGTTTTCATGATTAGTTTTAAAAAGTTGTTACTTTTTCCTCTTTATTTTTGAAGGCGTATTTGATCTTATGGAAATATTTTCAAATTCAGAGAATAAAAAAGTAAATTAGTAAAATTAACCAAGGTATCTACTGTTAATATTTTGATGTATATCCTTGTGTATATTTTCTATGTAAATAGTTTGTGTGTATACAAATACATATATATGTGTATAGTCATGTTTTTATCAAAGTAGTTTTATAATTCTTTCCAAATGTACCTTCTTTTGTCATTTCCCAGTGAACTATTGCATAATTTTTTTCTTCTCTTGTTTTTCTCTATTTTTTTTTTTTTTGTAGTACTTGGGATTAAACCTTAGACTTCACACTGAGCTTCATCTCCAGCCCTTTTTAAAGTTTTGAGACTGGTTTTAAGACTAAAGTTTTGCCCAAGCTGATTGAATTTACAAACCTGCCTCAGCCCCTCAGAGTGTTGGGGTTAATAGGTATGTGCCACCATGCCCAGCTTATATTTTTAACTTTAATTGTATTGTTTTGGGGAATTTTTTTGTACTTGGTACAGAATTTGCAATAGGTAAAATATATGAATACTTGGTGAAAAGTCCTCCTGTCACTGTCCCGTGAGTCCCAGTCTCTTGCTCCCCAGTGGACATTTCTCTGGTCAAAATTTCATCTCCTCTGTATTTGTAGAAGTGAACTTAGAACCTGAGTCTAGTTTTTTCCCAATTATGAACAATACTGCAATGAATTTCCTGTTCATAATTTGTTGATAATTTGAAAATTTTTTTTCAAGATCAATTCTCTTACAAATAAAATGTCTAGGTCAGAAACTACAAACTTTTTTTTTTTTTTTAATATATCAGTACCAGGGATTGAACTCACGACCACGCGCTTGCAAGGCAGGTGCTTATGCCTCTGAGCTAAATCCCCAGTCCCAGAAACTACAAACTTTTTAAAAAGACTTTTAGCACATTTTACTGTGGAATAAGATGTAGCTTTAATTCTGTCCTTGATTCCTGCTTTCTGATCACAGGTCTCACAGATCTCTGCCTGGGCTAGGAGTTTTTGTGTGATTATCTGTGTCTTGCTAGACTCCAAGTGTGTTTTCCTTGTTGCCGGGACAAAATACCTGACACCCACAAACTTTATTTTAGCTCATATATTGGTCCGTAGTCAACTGGTTCCAAGGCTGGGTGGCATGGCAGAGAGGCAGGGTGGAGGAAAACAATGTGGCAGAGGAGGCAGAGAGAATAAAGGGAGTAGCCAGGGAGAGAAATATGTTGTATCTCCCTGAAAATTAAGACCCAACTGGTAAGTAAGCCCTAGCATGATTTTTTCAGAATGTTTGTAATATAAGCCCTACCCCCAAAATAAGCTGCAGTTAAGATTGTCAGCCAGATAGGCATACATAAATGTGTAGCACATGATATATTGTTATTAAATATAAAATATATAAATATGATAGCACATGATAGATATAGTTATTAAATATAAAATATATAAATAATATTCACATTAATACTTAAAATACATGCTAGTATAAGTTATAATTAAGGATTTGTAAATACCCTTGCAGGCGCCTTTGGACAAGAGGTAAATGCCTGTGAAAACAGGTAAACTTGAGACTTATTACCAAATGACCAGTCAGAGTCAGACACAGTGTATGAATAACATGCACACTTGATAGCAGAAAGACATGGCTGTGTCTAATATGAACCTTCATAAATCAACATGTCATGCTAAACCAGGTGTGGTGGTAATCCCACCTGTAATCCCAGCACTCGGGAGGCTGAGGCAGGACAATTGCCATGACTTTGAGGCCAGCCTGGGCTACCTAGTGAGTTCAAAGCTAGCCTGAACTATATAGCAGACTCTGCCTCAAAAAAACAAAAACAAAAAACCCTCATGTGTTGTAATGGTGCACTATGAGCAGGCTCCACAGACAAGAGGTGCTCATTTAAGGAGAGTTCTGTGGCTGGACATAAGAGATTGGGCCCAGTGGTTCTACAGGAAATGGAGTTGCAAGAAATTTGGCCTGGAATTCAAGGTTTGGAGAGTTACACCAATATTCCAGAGGATGGTGACATGACTACATTTACTTGAATAAATGTAGATTTTAATATATAAATAAATGAACAAATGTAGATTGTTGTACATGAAAAAATAAGAACCTCTGAAAAGAAGCCCTATTGTATCTTTTGGAGCAAAAATTAATATGAGACTCAGTTTTCTGGGAAAGACAGTGCTGTTCCAGGCCACCCCCCGGTGAGCACCTTTTCTTCCCAGGCCCACTTCCTAACAGTTATAAGCAAAATGGTGGACTAATCACTGAGGAGTAGAGTGAGTATCTGCCTCCATGGTCCAAGTCGCCTTCCGAAATCTGCAGGTATGATGCTTAGTGGGGGACACCTGGATGTAAACCATCACTGTGTTTCCAAGCAAGTACCAGTTTTTTGACAGCTGACCTAATTTCTGGCCTGGTAGGGCCCTGCACTGACTGAGTAATTAGGCTGAGTGAGTTCCTGGGAGGAATGTCTGACCAAGGGGATGACTATAGGAGTCCTGGTCTTTTCTGAGTTAGTAGGATTTAGTCCCAGATGTGCCAGGCTAGTTTATTTCTTTTCCTTTTCTCTCTTTTTTGTCTTCTCTCTTCTCCCCCCTCCACCTCCCCTGACCTTTTCTCTCTCTCATGGGAATTTCCCTATGTTGATCAGGCTGGCCTTAAACTCCTACCAGACCCAGGCAATCTTTCTGCCTCAGTATACCACTTCATTCTTCCAAGTATATGGGATTGCAGGCTGTTCCACAGTGTCCAGTTTTATCTCCTTTTCTTTGCTTGCTGTTGACCCTTGAACGCCTTATCTGGTAAGAGTGTGTGGTGATGGGAGGTATGCCATTCCCCTGTCCTTAGTTTTTCCTGAAAGCCCAGAAGAATACTGATGAGTGTGTTCCACTGCCTGCTGGAGGCTATAGTCCTCCCTTGGCTTTGTATCCAAGCACTCGTGGTGACAGGTGGCTCCTGGAGGCACTTCCAGGCGAAGCCCTGGGACTGTGGGTCAGGATTCGGTGCTCAGTTTCCTTCCTCCCTGCTCTGCTTGTCCACACATATCTTCCTGGTGCTGTAGGACATGGGTGGTTTTTGTTTTTGGTCCCACCCATTGGAGGAGCAATTTTCTCTTTCTGTGTCTCAAATACAAAACATACCAGTTCAAGTATTTACAGGGCACCTACTGTTTGCCAGGCAGTGTTCCACCAAGCACAACAGCTAAGGTGACAGACAAGGTCCCAATTCTTGTTGAATTTGCATTCTGTAGATGGGGAAGGAAATTAGAAGTCTGAGTGTAGGTGGTGTGTAGAGAGTAAAGGCAGAATATCACGAATGACTGGGTAGGTCTTTAGATTGATTAGATAAGGTCTCTGGTGGCAGGTCAGAATGGTGACAGGGCTGGGGTGGTGGGCAGCACGTGGCCTGAACAAAAGGAATGGATAATGTCAAGGGCTTGCAGAGCATGGCATGTTCAGGGGCTAAACACTGGCCCTTGTGTCTGGTGGGTGGTAGCCAGTGGAACAGGAGTGGGGAAAGTATGCTGAGACAGGACTGGAGAGCTACTCAGGACCTGATAAACAGGTAGTTTTATGCTTCGTAGTGTGAAGCTCCTGGAGGACACTATGCAGTGCAGTGATAAGACCTGACACAGTGTTTTCAGGCTTTCTTGGGCTGCAGTGGGGAGAATGGGTTATAAAGAGGTGAGTGTGGAGGCAGGGAAGCAAGAGATTGTTGGGTGGGACAGGTGAGAGAGATCTGCAGAGTAGTCATGGTTGGGAGAAAAATAGATCCCTGGAGATGTGCCCTAGCACAGTAGTTCTCAGGCCTTAGTGTGCACACAAGCACCTGCAGGACACATTAACCTGGCTGTGGGCCCATTCCTGATTCCGTATGTCTCGGGGCTGAGGCTGGCCTTAGGAATCCACCAGCCTTGCAAGTCCCCAGGTGATACTAGTGATGCTGTTGTAGGGTCCACACTTGAAGAACCACTGTTTTAACAGTAAGCAGAACTATGAAAGGTTGGATGTGAAGATGATGAAGAAAGAGGAGTTGGAATTATATCCAAAATCGTGGTCCTGAGCACCTAGTCATGTAGAGATGCCGGGTCCTGCAGGTGTAGATGGCTGGGCTACTGGAATCAAGAGTTCTCCTTTCAGACCAGGGCTCAGCAGTGTAAGTGCCTGCTTGGCAAACTTGAGGTGGTAAGTTCGATGCCCGGCACCAAAAAAAAAAAAAAGAGTTCTGCTTTCAACAGGAATTTTGCCTTTTTAGTTTTAATATAAATATTGGAAGAAGGCACCAGAGATACAAGCCTGGAGTACTGAGAGTTGGACCCATCAGCCTGAGAGTTGCGGGAATGTTGATGTTTCTTAGGGATAAGGAGTGTGAAGTCAGCTGGGAGGATGTAGCAAGATCAGGGAGAAAACTGAGGACATCCCTGGACCCTGTAGCATTTATAGAGCTGTAGAGAAGAAGAAAAGTGAGCAGAGGGGCTTGAGAAGGATGGCCAGTGGAGAAGGAGAACAAGCAAGAATGCAGTGTCCTCAGAAGCAAATATTTTAAAATGGAAGGACTGTGCGAGATTCCCAGGTGAGAGGACTCCAGTGGTTGAGAGAAGCGGCCATTGGATTTGTCAGTATGTGGTCATTGGTGATTGCTGCTTGGGCAAGAAGTCAGAAGAAACAATCAAAGAGGTTGAGCATATTGCAGATTTTGGTGATTGGTTATGGAGAGCAAGGGATATGGGTTCAGTTTGGCGGATGCATGAAATACATAGAAGCAAGGGTCTGGATGTTGCAGGTGGTTTTATTAATAAATGACGTAAAGTAAGGTATGAGGTATCTACTGATTCTTCCTGATAAGTCTGGGTGATTTGCTTTTGCAGCTTTTCTGGTGTCATAGTTATGGAGTGACAAATAGTTCCTCAAGGAGCTATTTTTATAGGAAACTTGTGGGCATCTTGGTAGATCTCTATATCCCAGCTACTCAGGAGGCTGAGGAAGAAGGATTGTCTAAGCCTAGGAATTTGAGACTAGTCTGGACAACATAGTGAGACTCTGTCATTTAAAAACAAGCAAACATACTATAAGAAGCTCAGAGTTTCCCAGGGCTTTTCTCTTCTGTGGTGATAGGTGGTGTAGTGGCTAGCAAAAAAAGTTTAAAGAGGTTAACAGTGATAACCCTATCCCTTGTCCTTTATCTTCCCAGTTTCTTTCCCTGGTGGTGGTGGGGGGGAAACACTGTTTATTCACTATCTCTTCAAGATTCATATGCTTTTATATGCATATAAAAGCCCATATAAGTGTATATCCTTCTTTAAAAATAGAAATGGTAGCAGACTATACCTTTTTGGGGTTTTTTTTTGGGGGGTTGGGGGGATTAAAACTAGGAGGGCCTCATGCATACTAAGCACGTGTTCTACCACTGAGCTACATACTCAGCCCATTCATATATCTTGCTTTTTTTCATTTTGAAACCATGGCGATTGCTCCATACTAGCATTTTCACTCACTTCTCAAACCCTGTGAAATATTCCATTTTATGAGGGTCTATCTGCCTGAGCCAGTCCTCAGCTGAAGAACTTTAAATTTTTCTGGTCTTTGTTTATGAATAATACTATAAACAAATATACCAGTAGGATAAATTTCTAAAAGTGTTATTGTATACTTGGAGATTTTGGTAGATGTTGCTATGCGTTACTACTTTGTAGTGTCATGACTGATACATGAGTGCATATTTTTCTACTTTTTAATTTTTTTAGTTATTGTCTTTTTGTGGTAGTGTATATTTTTCTACAAGTCATCAATGCTATTAACCAACTGTTGTTTTTTTTTTGGTTCCCGGGGATCAAACTCACAACCTCGCACTTGCAAGACAGGTGCTTATGCCACTGAGCTAAATCCTCAGCCCTGTTAACCAACTTTTTGATTTTTTTTTCTCACCTAACAGTGAAAAGTGCCTCATTGCAGTTCATCAGTGTGGCATCATTTCACAGGTGAAGGAGAGATTTGTTTTTCATTTTCTCAAGGCATTGGCTCTACTCATATTAATACATTAGGGAAATTAGCCCTTGTCTGTGCTGTCTGGCCATATTTTTTTCCTGGCTTGTCCTTTATAGAGTAATTCAAGTACAGTCAACAGCTTTCTTCATACAAGTCTTAGGGTGGGTCCCTCGGCTCACGCACTGATGAAGAATGTAGCTAACGTTTTTCTTAAGACCTTGAGTAGTGCTGTTTTGGAACGTGGGAAGCCAGAAACACCAGGGAGCTGCTCTCCCCTTAAGCTCTGGGAAATGGACATTGTTCTCTGCCTGGCTTTGGCAGGACATTCTTTCATGGCATAGATCAAGGGAGGCTCAGTGCTGGGCCGTTCCATGTGCAGCTGCCCTATGAGAAGCCCTGAGCTGTCATGCTCAAGTATTGGGTCTTCAGATGGCATGGATGGGTCCCTGTCACCAAGAAACTTTTGAATCTTTTGTGGGAAGTAGAATTTGTCTTTCCAATCCTCAGAGCCTTATATAAGGAGTTCCCCCTCCTCACTAACCCTTTTAAGAGATTTTGTTTTATGGTGCTGGAAATCAATCACATAGCTTCGTGCATAACAGTGAAGTGCTTTACCACTGAGCCATACCCCAGGTCAAGAATTTTATTTTATTTTTTTGTTTGTTTTTTTGTGGGGGACAAAGTCTCACAATGTAGTCCAGGTTGATCTTGAAATTTCTGTGAAGCTCAGGCTGGGTTCAAACTATCCTCCTAACTCAGTCTCTTAAGTACCAGGGTTAAGGTTTGTGTCACCACACCAGCCAAGATTTACTTTTTAAATGACGCAAAAATAATCTTTTTGGGAAAAAAATTAAATATCTTTGGGCTGAGGACGTAGTTTAGCAGCACAGCACTTGCCTGACAAGTGTGAGGTCCTGACTTCGATTCCTGATGCCCCCCCCCAAATATATATATATATACAATCCTTTGGTAAAAAGAGAACGCCTATTTGTTTGTATTTACCTAGGGAGCCGAGAGCATAAGCACTTACACGTTTAATACGCACAAAGCCCAGCATACCTTCTGTAAGCGATGCGGTGTTCAGAGCTTCTATACCCCCCGCTCCAATCCCGGAGGCTTTGGTGAGTACAGGGGTAGACTAAGTCCAGGGGATGCTGAGAGGCCCAGGTACTTGGGGTGCAGGGGCTGAGTGGACAGGTCGATGCTGGTGTATTTGGTCTTCCTGCCTGGCTAGGTGCTTTCACAAGCATGCGTTACAGCACCAGGGCTCTTCAGCAGAACTCCTTTGCAGTGGTAGAGTGCGAGAAAAGACCGTGACTGACTGTCTCCATCCCCTATGGGGATGTCTTCTCAGAGTCCAACCAGATTGTGTTCATTGGTGCTTCAGAGCACCACTGTGTCGCTGGGAGGCAGGGCTAACACTGAAGACCTGAGAAAGAACACTTTTTTTTTTTTTAAATCAGTACCAGGGACCGAACTCATGACTACATACTTGCAAGGTAGTCACTTATACCACTGAGCTAAATCCCCAGCCCCTGAGAAAGAACACTTAAAAACGAGGGGGTTGGGGAAAGCTTATTAGCAGGACAGTGCTTGTCTGGCACATAGAAGGCTCTCGGTATAATCCCCAGGACCACCAAAAATATAAATAGATTTTATTCAGGATACAAACTAGAGACCTTCCAAGACCCTGTTCAGCTCCTGGTTGTATCTAGGAGGAGTAAAACCAGCCCTTAGCCTCTTGTTGCACTAGGTACAGTTGAATTGAGGGGACATTAGAGGTTGAAGATGTTTGGAGCTGTGGGAACAGCTGTGACACAGTGACATCCACTTTATGGTGAAAGAGGGGGAAGAGCATAATCTCATATCAACCCTTTCCCACTCTGATCCATGTTGGTGGGCCGGGAAAGGATTTTAAAGAATGTAAAATCCTGTACAAATGGGAAGCTATTTAATTTTCAGAAATTTTATCTAAACTCAGGAAAGGCCTGAGAATTGTTCAGAGATTGTATTAGCCCTGAGTCTTCACTTTTCTTACTCAGCTTGGTTTTGAATGATGCCCGGCTTTGTCCATCCCTGGTTCAAGGAGTCTGATCTCCATCTGCCAGGTGAAGACCACTGTCCAGAAGACTGAACTCATAAGCTGTGACCAGGGCCACCTGAGCTCAGCAGGCCATGCTGAATCTCGTAAACTGAGGTCTTGAGCTGGCGCGTATCCCTCCAAAATCTGATGCATAGGATGATGATGTTTGCATTATTCTAGAGATTTGTCCAAGAGCCACTAGAGTGTCTATTCTCACAGATAGTTGGGACATGTCTTTGTGCCATTTTCTCCTAGGAATCGCCCCACATTGCCTGGATGAAGGCACCGTGCGGAGTGTAGTCACCGAGGAATTCAATGGCAGTGATTGGGAGAAGGCCATGAAGGAGCACAAGACCATCAAGAACATGTCTAAAGAGTAAGCTCCTGCTTCTTCTTTATCGAAAAGGAGGAGTGAGTGGAGCCAGCATACCATCTTGATGGTGCCCTGGTGTGGCTACTGGTGGTGCTGGCCAGTGGTTGCCTTGGTCTCTGTGATTTGATACAGCTACCAGTTTCTTTAGGCAGCTCTTTGTTGTTTCTCCAGCTCTTTGTCCTTATACCCAGATTTTGATGCAGGCTAGTTCACCCTGTTCCTTCTTTTCCCCAACTTTTGTGTGACCTTTTAGAAAATAAATATTTTTAACATTAATGTGGTTACAATGGTTCTTCATTTTCTTTGTACCTTGATTTTGCCTCTGAGGCCAATCATAGAACAGCACATACTTGATGATCACTGTCAAGATGCTTATCACCAAGTTAACAAGAAGTAAGACAAGTAAATGATGATTACAACTAGAACATTGGGAAAGTCTGAGTTGTGAAGAGAGGAGAGATGGGACATGGGGAAAGGGGCAGTCCAGGGAGCCTTGGGCAGTGTATGGTGGGACTCGTGTTTGTATTTATATATTTATTTATTTATTTAGTCATGTTTTTAAAGCTAAATACATTTCTAGTTTTTTTTTTTTTCTTTCAGCTGAGCTTAGCAGACTGTGGTAAAACACACATAACATAAAATGTACAGTTAGTCACGTTGAATCCATTGATATTGTACAACTGTCACCACCACCCATCTCCAGAATCCTTTTCTATTTTTTTTCCAGTGCTTGAACCCAGGGCCTTACCACATATGCTAGGCAAATGCTGAGTCACTGAGCTGCATTCCCAGCCCCCTTTGCTTTTATTTTGAGACAGGTTCTCGCTAAGTTGCCCAGGCTCTAACTTGAGATCCTCCTGCCTTACACTCCCAAGTAGCTGGGATGACAGGTGTGTTGCTCAGTGCTTTCTAGCTGTTACCACCAAACAAAACAAAAACCTAAAAAACCAACAGCTTTGAGTCTTTTTTTTTTTTTCTCTCTCTTTTGGATTTTTTGAGACAAGGTCTCACTACATAGATCAAGCCAGCCTTGAACTCACTGCAGTCTTCCTACCTCAGTCTCCCAAGTGCTAGAATTACAGATGTGTGCCACTAGACCTGACCTAGCTCCAGAACAACTTTGAACAGGAAAAAAAAAAAAACCTAGTGTGTTACACAGGGTTGATGCTCATCTCTCTCTTGCTACCCATCATTCTTATCTTGGTTAGATCAACTTTCTCCTAAAACGTTTTTTATTAACAAGTACTGACTCTGGAGTACATTGGGTAGCTCACCTCTTTCTGCTTGTGGACACTGCCAAGGAAGGATCTTCAGTCTCTTCTGACTGCCATCATGTAAATCAGTCTCCTAAGGAGCCTGGACAGCTGGGGAAGCTTTTCATCAGGGCTGAGCTTTGAGACAATTGAGGAGAGTCTGAGAAGTTATTTTGAACAATGGAGGACACTCACAGATGTGGTGATGAGAGATCCAAACACCAAGTGCTCCAGGGGCTTTGGGTTTGTCATTTATGCCACTGGAGAAAGTGGATGCAGCCATAAAAGCAGGGCCACCACACAAGGTGAATGGAAGTCGTGGAACCAGAGAGCCATCTTAAGATTCTCAAACACCAGGTGCCCACCTAATTGTGAAGATCTTTGTTGGTGGCATTAAGAAACTGAAGAAAATACGAGATTATTTTCCAACAGTATGGAAAAATTGAAGTGATTGAAATCATGACCAATCGAGACAGTAGAAAGAAGAGGGGCTTTGCTTTTGCTTTTGTAATCTTTGATGGCCAGGATTCTGTAAGACTGTCATTTCTGAAATACCATGTTCACAGCCCCTACTGTGAAGTGAGGAAAGCCCTGTCCAAGCAGGAGATGCCAGTGCTTCAGCCAGCCAAAGTGGTTGAAGTGGCTCTGGAAATTTTGGTGGTGGTTGTGAAAGTGCTTTTGGGGACGATAATTTTGGTCTTGGAGGAGACCAGTGGTCGAAGTGGCTTTGGTGGCAGCCATGGTGGAGGTGGATATGGTGCCAGTGGGGATGGCTACAGTAGATTTGTTAATGATGGACACAGTTTTTGAGTTGGTGGAAGCTACCATGATTTTGTCAGTTACAACAACCAGTCTTTAAATTTTGGACCCATGAAGGGAAGAAACTTTGGAGGCAGAAGCTCTAGGTTGTCAAAGCATGAAATCAAGGTGGCTATGATGGTTCCAGCAGCAGCAGTAGCTATAGCTGTGGCAGAAGGCTTTAAATACTGCCAGGAAACAAAGCTTAGCAAGAGAGAAGAGCTAGAAAAGTGACAGGGAAACTACAGGTTACAACCGGTGTGTGAACTCAGCCAAGCACTGTGGTGACAGGGCCTCGGTGCTACAAAGAGGACGTTTTTGACAATACTCAAGTATATGGGCACAAAAACCTCGTGGACTGTGTTTGTGACTGATTGTGTAACGGGTTATTTTCGTTTCTGTTCTGTGGATAGTGTGAAGCATAATAAAGGGTTTTCATGTAGACTTTTTGCACCCATGCAGCTGATTGCTGAATGTAATAGCTACTAATGACAATGAATAGATATGTCTTTAAAAAAATGAAAACAAGTACTGAATATGTGTGACATATCAATGAATCTTTGTTCTTTACTTTAGAAAAACCAATTATGACGTGATCTGTAAAGTAGACTAGACAAGAAAAAAGGACATGGAGAGAAACTGAGGTGGCCAGTTCCCTGTTTTTGTGTGGTCATTACCTGGTGAGCTGCCAGCAGCCCTTGGCTGACAACCATGTTCACACTGACATTGGGAGGAGCTGGGTAAGTGCAGGAACTGGATTTTCAGGGACAGAACTCCATGTGTTCCTTAAAAAGTTTTAAATTTTAAAATTATGCAGATAAGCAGCATAGTGCCCGCCTGGCAAATGTAAGGTCATGAGTTCGATTCCTGGTACCAATAAATAAAATAATGCAAGTAAAACATGCATTATATTGTCAGACAGTAAGCAGTCTCTTTTGATCTATCTTTCCTATGGACAGCATTACATAAAAAAGCAGTTTTGGGCCAGAAATTTAGCTCAGTAGCATAAGGACCTGCCTGGCAAGCGCAAAGACCTGAGTTTGATCCCCAGTACCAAAAAAGAAAAAAAAAAAATGCAGTTTTGTGTGTCTTTTAAAGCCATATTGTCAGGGCTGGGAAATGTATCTCAATAGCAGAGCATTTTCTTAGCATGCATGAGGTCATGGGTTCAATCCCCACTACCCAAACTAAAAAACCAAAAAAAAAAAAGACAACCCACAAGTGGTAGCCCAGGTATGGTGGTGCACTCCTGTAACCCCAGCAGTTGGGAAGCTGAGGCAGGCAGATTGTTATAAGTTCAAGAGCAGCTTAGGCTACAAAGTGAGCCCAAGGCCAGCCCGAACCAAGTCAAATGGCAAGACCCTGTCTCAAAAAAGACAAAGCAAAACAAATGGCACCATACTGTATCCTTTGTTCCTACACTTGGCATTTTTGGTAGTACCAATCATTTGACATCAATATACATATTCTCATTATTAGCTGTTGCATAACATTGCATAGTATGAGTATAATTTAACCCTTTTTCTGGAAAATTTGTTTACAAAGTTTTGCTGTTACACAAAGTTGACAGTGAATGTCCTTTTACGTACTTTATACACAGGAGTATTTGAGACTATAGAAGTGGAGTTGCAGGGCTTAAAGATGCGTGTATTTTTTTTAAAATAAAGTTAAATCCAAATTTTATAGATATATGTACTTTAAATATTAAAACACCGGTAACTTGCCCTTAGAAAGTGTTTCCCGAAGCCTGGCAGGGCGGTGCATACTTATAATCCCAACACTTGAGAGGCTGAGGCAGGATTGCCTTGAGTTGAGGCTGGCTTGGGCTGCGTAGTGAGTTCAAGGCCAGCCTGGATTACAGAGTGAAACCTTGTTTTAAAAGTGTTTACTAGACAGCTGTTAACCCTGTATATAGCGGTAGTTGCACCAACGTCTGATATTACCAGTTTTTTAATGTGACCACTCCTCAGCAAAAAGTTTCATCTGAAAAATTTCCGTCACTTACCTTTGATTGTGTACTTTTTTTTTTTTTAAGTGATTTTGTTTTTGTGGTACTCAATACTGAACTCTAGGGCTTTCCACTGAGCTGTACCCCAGCCCTTTTTTTTTTTTTTTGGTACCAGGGATTGAACTCACAACCTTGCACTTGCCAGACCGGCACTGACACCACTGAGCTAAATCCCCAGTCTTTTTTTTTTTTCCCCCAGCCCTTTTTATAAGTCACTGAGTTTCCCAGGCAAAACTCCAACTTGCAATCCTCCTGCCTCAGCCTTTCAGAGTGAACGGATTACAGGTATGGATCTTCATGCCTGGCATATATTTATTGTTTTTTAAATTACCTTTTTTTAAGGATTTTAATTTTTGATGGAACCAAATTTATGTTTGCTTGTTTTTCCTCTGTCTTTCCAATTTACCTTTTCTGGCTTTTTCAGATTATTTACTTGTTTGTTTTCTGGCACTGGGGATTGAACCCAGGGAGCACTGAGCTACATCCCAAGTCCTTTTAATTTTGGGGACTGGATCTCACTAAATTGCCTAGATTGGCCTTGAACTTGTGATCTTTCTGTCTCAGCCTTTTGAGTGATATTTCCGGTTGAAGAATATCTTCCTTATCAAAACCTATAAACATGTTTAGCTGTATTTTCTCTTACTTTTATACATTGTTTTGTCCTTTTTTTTTTTAATAGTTTTTTTTGTTTGTTTAGCTTTTTTTTTGCTGTCCTGGAGATAGAACCCAGGGCCTTTGCCTTGAGCTACATCTCCAGCCCATTTTTGAGACAGGATCTTGCAAAATTGCCAGGTTGCCCAGGCTGGGACTGGATTTGAGATCTTCTTGTCTTAACCTATAGTTTTGGAACTACAGGCATGTGCTACCACACTTCGCTTTTTTTCTTTTTTTAAACTAACACATAATAATTGTACATATTTATGGAGTACAGTGTGATATTTTGATATACGTACACAAATGTAAAATGATCAAATGGGTAATTTCTGTACCATGCCTATCATGTCAACCATGAATCATTTCTTTGTGGGAAACATTCAAAGTCTTATCTAGCAATTTTGACTTATAGAATAAATTATTGTTATAGACACCTTATTTGATAAACAGGACACTAGCATTTATTCTTCCTATTAATTTGTTTTTGAGACAGAGTCTCACTATGTGGTTTTAGGCTGGCCTTAAACTCAGGCTGGCCTTGAACTCATAGCAATCCTCCTGCCTCAGCCTCAAGTGCTGGCACTACAGGTGTGTGCCACTGTGGCCTGTTTTTTTGTTTGTTTGTTTGTTTGTTTTGAGACAGTCTCACTATGTTGTCCAGACTGGCCTCAAATTTGCCATCTCTTTGTGTCAGCCTCCTAGAGTACTGAGATTACATGTGTGTACAGCCACACCTGGGTTTATCTAATTTTTTATTTTGATTTTTTAGCCAACCTCTTTCCTTTCCCTACCACTGGTTCTGGTTTTATCTCTAGGAAATTGGCAAGTCTGACCAGCTGATTTGCTCTGCTTCACTCTTCAGTCAAGCTGTATCCTGTCCTCCATCATTTTGTGTTAGGTTTATTTCTACATATCATGTTTTGTTGTTTGTCTGAGTAGGATCTTGTGTTTATAGCTTACAGTTGTTCATTGCTGGTGGGAAGGAGAGCTGTTGTTCTTTTATGGTAAACTTGTACGAGGTCGCCTTGATGACTTTCCAGGTTAGCCTACTCAGTGTCCCCTGGCACTGAGGTCACTGGTCAGACCCTGCCAATGGTCCTGGGAGTGGGAACTTATTCTTGCATAAGCCTCTTGAGTCACCATCTTAGAAACAGGCATTTTTCTAAAATTTGTGTTTTAAAATAGGATCATATCAATTGCCCAGTCTCATGTTTATCATCCTCTTGCCTCAGCCTCCCAAGTAGCTGGGATTACAGGTGGCCACTACCACACCTGGCTCTGATTGACTCTAATTGATGCCTAGAATTCTTTTCTTTATGAATTCCTCTCACAGATGCCTCAACTTTCCCCCAGATGGAACTTAGTAAGACCGGTGTCTTAACTTTTAATTTCTGGTAGCTTTGTTTCCAAAACTATTATACTTTCAGCATAGGACAGGAGTCCCACTGGCAGGGGAAACAGTGCTAGTGAGAGCTGGATGTGGTAGCATATACCTATAATCCCAGCACTTGGTAGGCTGAGGCAGGAGAATCTCTGCAAATTCAGGCCCAACCTTATAGCTTGACCTTATCTCAAAAAAAGAAAAAAAAGAAGTGCTGTTGGTAGATGCAAAGGTCAGCCTTGACCAAGGTCTTAGGGCTCTTGATCAGACTAAAACTGTTTCTGCTTCTCTGTCTCTTGTCCCAAGAATATAAGAATTCTGTAGTTCTAGCAGCCCTTTCTTCCTCTTGTCTGCTTCTGTGTCCGTGGGTTTTTTTGTTTTTGTTTGGTAGTGGGGGTCGAACTCATAACCTTGTACATGCCAGGCAGATGCTTATGCCACTGAGCTAAATCCCCAGCCCTGTGTTAGTTTCAACTTGCTCACTTTTCATAGAATTCCCTAACTTTACCTGTTTTCTTAGTATGAACTGTTAGGTCCGCCTGCCTGAGAGACAGCACAATCATCATGGCAGTGGTTCAAAGCTGTGCCATGACAGTGCACACCTCCTTCTTCCCAGAAGCCCCTGTGGCTTCTCTCTCCCAAAACTCTGCCAAAGCTCAGGAATGTAAAGGTTTAGCCAGTCCCCTGCATTCTCACAAAATAAATCAGCTCACACCAGCCCCCAGAGCCCTACCCCCATCAGAGGCTGTATCAGGCAGAACCTGCCCTTTGTCTGCAGGGAGCCGCCACAGCCTTCTCTGTGGTGACCCCCTCCATGCTCTCCCCGCTTATTAAACTCTTCTTATCTACTTGCCTCCTCTCTCTAATATTCTGTGCTGTTCTAGATTGAGTACAAATCACTCAATCATGAACTACCTTTGATACTCTGTACTGCTGATCAATAGTGGATTCCAGGTACACTGTGCAATCTTCAGGAAATGCTTAGGGAAGAAAATATAAAATTTTTCTTTCTTCTTGTAAAATATATTTTTGTTTGTGCTTTCTAGTATATATATATATATATATATATATATATATATATATATATAGGCAGTTAGAAAACATATTGTTGAAAAATCCAAGTCAATATTCTTGTTATCTGAGACTCAGGTCCCTTACAGGAGATAGACTGTAGCTGCCAAACACTTGTATAAGAATTTTTGTATTAATTTCTATTTCATAAGGATGTTTATAGATGTAGAATTACGGAGTCAAAGGATAGGTATCTTATTGAGATTTTTGATAAATTAAATTCCAGAAGATGCCACCATGTGTCTATTTCCTCAGCTGCAGGACATTGGACATTATTATTTTTAGAAATCTTTTCACACAGGTAAGTGAACATGGCATTTTTCTTTTTAATTGATGTGGTTTTCATTAGTGCTGTGATTTATTTCTCAACATTGACCACCAGTGTGTGTTTGTGTGTGTGTGAAATTCCTTTTCATGTCCTCCGTGGTCCTCACTTTGCTGTTTGCTGAGATCTGCTGAAAACCTCTCGCACTGATCCAATCCAAACTTTCACCGCTGATTCTACTCAAGCTTAAAAAATGGATTTTCATTTCTGGTTTAATTATTATGTCCTGGCTGCTACTGAAGCTGGGTAGTTTTTCATGGTTTTTGGTTATTTGGGTTTCCTCTTTTGTCATTTCTGCATCATCAATCCATTTTTCTTTGTGGATATTTAAGAGTATCAGTAGAGGACCTGGGGTTTAGCTCAGCAGCATAAGTGCCTGCCTGGCAAGCACAAGGTCATAAGCTGAATCCCTGGTACCAAAAACAACCAGCCAAACAGAAGAATATCAGTACAGCTGGTCAGATACAATGGCACACACCTGTAACTCCAGAGGCCGAGGCAGGGGGACCACAGCTTGGGAGCCAGACTGAGAAACTTAGTGAGATACTGTCTCTAAGTAGAAAATAAAAAAGGACTGGGTATATAGCTCAGTTTGAAGAACCTGAGTTCAATCCTTGGTAAAATAAATAAAAACATTTCAAACTATATATTGCCTTAAGTATTGACTCCATATAATGTATAATTTTTAGTGCTTGCTAGATAATATGTAATATCAGTTCTGATTTCCTCTTTGATTACAGGTTATTTAGGAGTGATTTTCTTGATTTCCTAGCAGGTTTGTTCCCCTCCCATTTGGTAATTTTTATGATTTTATTTGTATGTTATTTGATTATGATCAAAGCATGTGGGTTATGAAATCTTTGTTTTTAATTTTTCTTATTTTTTATTTTTGTTTTTTGAGACAGGATCTCATTATGTAGCGCAGGCTGGGCTTGAATTCACTATGTAGCCCAGACTGGGTTCAAACTCACAGCAATCCTCCTGCCTCTGCTTCCTCAGATGCTGGCATTACAGGCATGCACCACCACACCCAGCCTTTCAGCTATAAAATCTTTGTGTCAGAAAATTTATTAAGAATTTCTCAGTGGCCATAACTAATTTACTTTTATGTGTATTCTATCACATAAGAAGTGAATGTTGCTAGGTGTGGTGACACATGCTTGAAATCCCACCTACTTGGAAGGTTGAAAAGGGAACATCTCAAATTTGAGGCCAGCCTGGGCAATTAGCAAGAACTTGTCTCAGAAAGAAACAATAAAGGCTAGGGATATAGCTAAGCACTATCTTGTTTCAGTCCCTAGTACCACAAAGAAAAAAAAAAGTGAATGTTGATTTAGAAATGCTTTAGTTTTATTTTTTCCAACTTGATTTGTCAAAATTCTGGAAAAAAATCAAAGCTTCCTATTATAATTTTTTAAAAAAATAAAGATCTTGTATTCCTAGGTGGTTTTGTTTCATGCATCTGGCCTATAGAGTGAACCTGTTATTATGACATACTCATTTTTGTCCAGCTTAATGCTTTTGGAGTCATATTTGGCCTCAGTTTCTAATGTTGCTCTTCCTATTTGCCTGGAATGTGGTATAAGATGCATCCTTTTATTTTTAGCCCTTGTCACCTAAAGATATAGCTAGATTTTATCATCTAACTTGATTTGATAGTCTTTTTTCTGGAATGCTGAGCTATATTGCCAGCCCTTTTTATTTTATTTTGAGACAGGGTCTCACTAATTTGTCCAAATTTATGATCCTCCTGCTTCAGCCTCCTGAGTAGCTGGAACTACTTGAGCACTTGGCTATCAGTCTCTTTTGGTAGGGAAACAGCTTATTTGTATTTTCTGGAAGTAACTGATAGGCGATTTTATTCTACTTGCAGTCTATCATTGTTTATTACATTTCATGCCTTATTTCCTCCTTTTTATTTATTTATTTATTTTTCCTTTTTGTTTTTAACTCTCTTTTGTAGACTTTAGTTTCTCTTCATCTTCTGCTTTTTCTTTACGAATCTGGATAAAACGCTTTTCCATTCTGCAAGTGGTTTCCTTTGCTTTCCTAACAATCTCAGCTGAATCCTATTTCTGTCTACCATTTGTCACCCTGAGCTGTGATACTTGACCTCATAGCATCCAATCGGCCCCCTTTACATTGAATTCAGTCAGGAATTTCACAGAACATTTGTGTATCCGTGTGTGTGTGTGTGTGTGTGTGTGTATCCGTTTTTAACAAATCAAATCAAATCTGTTTGGGGGCCAGGGATATAGCTCAGTGGCAAAAGTGCCTGCCTGACAGCACGAGGTCCTGAGTTTGATTCCCTGTACAACTAAATTAATTAATTAAATTAAGTTAAAGGGCCAGGGATTTAGCTCAGCAGCACAGTGCCTGCCTGGCAAGTGCAAGGTAATAAATTGGATTACTGGTATAAAGGGAAAGAAAAAGGGATTTGGTGCCCTTTTAAAAATTTTTTTTAAATTTATTTTTTATTAAATAAAACACTTTATTTCAGGAATGATATGGTACTCTTTTTTTCCTCCTCCAGGTACTAGAGATTGAACCTAAAGTCTTTACCCCATGTACATCATTAGCCTATTGACTGACTGATCATCAGGATCTGTCCAAATTGTCCAGGCTTGGTTAGAATTTAGATTCTCCTACCTCATACCTGGCAGGATATGGCATTCGGATGGGTACAAAGAGCTTAGCCAACTCCTTGGTGCCCTCTTTTAATGTGCTGACTCAAGTCTCATGTAGATTATTATCTACCTACCCATCTATGGCCTTTTCTCCTTCTGGAATTTGTCTCTTGTTTTTTTTGAGATAGGGTCTCATTATGTAGTTCAGGTTGGCCTTGAACTCACTGTGTAGCCCAGGCTGGCCTCAAACTCACAGTGATCCTCCTGCCTCAGCCTCCAGAGTTCTGGGATTACAAGTGAACTACCACACCTGGTGAATTTCTATCATTTACATCATGACACTGGATGTATTTTCAGTTTGTATTTCTGCCATGATCTCTACTTCTTGCTTTTTTCCTCTTTCTTTTTATGCATTTATTTTTGAAACAGGGTCTTGCTCTATAATTCAGGCTGGCTTTTAACTCTCTACATAGCCCGGGCTGGATCTGAACTCAGTGATCCTCCTGCCTCAGACTCCAGCGTGCTGGGATTACAGGTGTGCACCACCCCCAGCTCTCCCTCTTTGTTCTTTGATATTGCAGATTGCTGATTTGGCCACTGTTAGGAGCATCCTTTTTTGTCTGGCCCAGAGCCAGAATGTTCATTATGGTGTCCAGTAGTCTCTTCCTGTTAACTCCTATGTTTCCTCCGGAGAATGGAATCCCTCCCCACCTCCTGTCCTCTTGCTGAGCCTCCTCAGGCTGGAGATCCCCCTTTTGTATTCAGCTTGTTTGCTTCTGGTTTTTATTTCTTCATAGGTCCGTGTTCCTGAGTAGGGCCCAAAGAAAGCAGTGGGAGACCCAGCGATTTCTGCTCTTCTCTGTCAGGAATGAGAACTGACAAACTAGCAGCCCTTTCCTGAGGGGTGTACAAGGTGTCGGACATGAAGGTAACCCTCTTCAGCTCCAGGCCTGAGTCCAGCCTGGCTGGCCTCCTCAGACTGAGAAAGTGGGCGCAGCCCTTCCCTGGGGAAGTTGTTTCTCTACCACCCCAAACACATTGTCTTTCCTGCATTTCCTCTCAGCAGTTCCTTTCTTGCCCAAGATGGCCTTCAACTCAGGATCCTCCTGCTTCAGTCTAGGGAGCTGCTAGGATTACACATGTATGCCACACTGGGCTTTTCTTTTTTCTGGGTTCCTATGACATTTCCTTTGCTCCAAGGTTTAGAACTGCTGCCTAATTTAGCAGGTTGTTAATTTCAAAAGGGCATCTGACACCAAGGAAGGGAGGGACACAAGGGAAGGAGGGAACATGGCTGCTAAGTGGCAGAGTTGCTTTTGGATAATTTGTACAAAAGTGCCTTCCTCTTGCCATGATGGGTGTCCTCTGCGCTGTGTTCTGACCGGAGGGACCAAGGGACTGTCCTTATTGGTCTCTGTGACCCTCTTTCCTGTGCTGTTTGTCCGCAGGCTACTCTGGCACCAGGGAGGGCCCAGTTCTGATGCTGCCTCTTCCAGGAACCCAGACTGGAACCTGCAGCTGTGTGGGCACCCACCTGGCTGCGTGAAACTCCAGGAAGCTACTGAAAGGAGAAAAGGGGAGGGAGACCTCACCCTTGGGCAGTATCATCCAGGCAGTCAGCAAATAAAAACCCTTAAATTTCCTTTCAAGATTTTAATTTATTTTAAAAATTTGGAATGTACAATAAAACAAAAGTACAAGGCAGAAAATGTTTCAGTTCTCACTAACCAGGAGCAGTATAAGTCTGTACAACTTTTTTGGTTTGTTTTGGTTTTGTGAACAGGGTCAGGCTGATCTTGAGGTATGTAGGCCAGGCTGGCCTCAAACTTCCAGCAATCCTCCTGCCTCAAGCCTCTTGAGTACTGGGATTACTGCCACATGCCTGGCTTTCTATACATCTTTCTAACCTCTAAGATTTGAAAACATTTTTGAATAGGTAGCAATACATGCAAATTATACAAAATTCAAAAGGTATAAATTCCTTTCCTCTTTCCTAATTCTTTTCTTCAAAGACAAGCAATTACTGGGATCACTTTTAGGTTGATACACATGTAGCATGTATAGAAACATACTTTCCCCCCTCCCAAATGGCTGCATTGTCTAACACTGTTGTGCATTTTGGTTTTGTCCCATAATATGCTTTAGAAATCTTTCCATATTGATGTACTGTCTTAATTAAAAAAAAAAAAGCCTTACAATCTATTCCATTGACACACTCACAATTAATTTCACCAGTTGTTAACTGGGGGACATTTTGTTATTGGGTGTCAATAATTTACTATTAAAATGAGTGTTTCAATGTCTGCATTTGACATACTTCTTCGAGGCATGTGGAATAAATCTACAGTATAAATTAGTGTAAGTGGAAATGCTGGGTCCAAGTATGAGTACTGTTTCTAGAAATTACCAAATTGTCCTCATAGAGGTTGAACGCGCCATCCCTCTGCTTAGGCTCAGTGCTCTACTTACTCTTTCTCAGAAGAACAGCAGCAGTAGCAGTTAGTCTTTCTCTGAGCCATATTCTGCTACGCCTCTTAATGCAGCATCTTCATGTTGAGGTCTAAGATCGGACCATTAATAGTCACCATTTTGCAGATGAAAGAATCGAGGCAGAGAAGAGTTTGGTCCCTTGTATGTAATTATGTTACCGGGCATTCTAGCTTCTAGCCCAAGGTTGCCAGTATGTTTCTTCACAACTGAGCTTTCCTGCCTCAGGAAGTAGCTTCCAAGCCAGACTTCTCGGCTTTTCCTTGTAGGACAATTTGAAGACATTAGGTTCTTACATTTTTTAAAAAAAAGTTTCATGTAATCTCAGCACTCTGGGAGTCAGAGGCAAGAAGATCACATGTTCAAGCCTGACCTGAGGGCTGGAGATTTAGCTCAGCAACATAAGCGCCTGCCTTGCAAGCACACAGTCGTGAGTTCGATTCCCGTACCGATTAAAAAAACAAACAAACAAAAAAAAAAAAACCTGACCTGAGCAACTTAGTAAGACCCTGTATTAAAAATTAAAAAGGAGGATGGTGGGTGAGGTGTTTTAAGGAAGTGGTTCAGTTTGAAAGTTGTGAGTTCAATCCCCAGTTCTGCAAGTAAATAAATAAATAAATAAATGAATAATTTGAAAAATAATAAATTAAAAACAACTTCTAGATTTACTTTTTCCTAAAAGCTTAAGACCTGAGCTCATCACTTATAAGCTCTTCTGGGGCAAGGTCTTCAGGCCCTATGTGAAAGGCACTTGGTCAGTGATAGTTGTGTTAAAACAGCCTGGTTTCCTTAGATTTGAGTTCTAGTAAGTAGTGCACAAAGAAAAATCCAAGGAATTATGGCTGAGCTAATTCTGTAAGTGGTTGTGTTTTGTTCTTCTTTTTGGATGGCAGTGTGTGTGAGCCTATGCTATGGTTAGGGTATGGTTATGGTTAAAGCGTGTTAGATGTGGTCCCCAGTGCATCTTTGGGAGGTAAAGGCCATTCCTGGATTAGTGGATTAATGGGTCATTGTGGGAGTGACTTTGCTATAAAACTGAGTATTCTCTTGCTTGCTTTCTCTGCCTCACACCATGTTACATCTTCTGCTTTGGTAGGGTGCAGTGAAGAGCCCCTCACCGGATGCCAAGCAGATGTTAGCACCATGCTTTTGGATTTCCCAGCCTCCAGAATCATAAGCTACATCAACCTCTTATTTTTCATAAGTTACTGAGTTTGTGGTTTCAGTTATAGCAACAGAAAATGAACCAAGATGCCCTGCTCTGGAATCTGTAAAAATCACATCTGTGAAGTGTTTTCAGAGCACTTTTACATTCATTTTTGTAAGATTCTGTCTAAGCTCTGTGCCAGGTATCTGACATACACTGTGTCATCATCAAAATGTTTTTCACAAAGACTTGAGAAGCTAGCAGGTAGCTATTATTATTCATAAGCTGGTTTGTTTTTGTTCTTTCAGAGTCTTCCCCCAAGAAGAAGAAGCCTTAGGAAGTTTAGGTAGCATATTGGCCTCATGGCCTCTCTTTTGCAGAAGCTTTTTGGCTGTGATTTTCTTTGGCTCAGGGAGTTAAACCAGCTTCAGGCCAGGTCCCTGGGTTTCCCAGTCTATTACTCTTCTTTGTTGGTCAGAGCTGAAAGCTCTTCAAGGCTTGATAGGAAGTGCAGTGAGTTGATTCTCATGTATCTGGAGAAAAGAATGTAGAAACGGCGGAACCACAGGAGCTGGCTATGGTGGCAGAACATGGCTTTCTAGAAAAAAGCAAAAGGGATCAGTCACGGACACTTTCTCTGTTTCTGTTACTTTCAGATTTGCTTTCTTACTCTGAAATTCTTCCTCTCACTAACACACCGCATGGTGTAGTTTATCTGGCATCTTTCTGTGCACATAGACAGGTCTCTAACTGTCTGCTTCGAAGAAGACCTGAAGCACTTGCTACCAGCACAAACCACAGGAAGTCTACAAATATCACCTCCATGTGAACAATGCTGTGAGTTAAATACTATTATTACTAGGTATTTTTGTTTGTTAAATTTTATTTTTTTGGTATTAGGAATTCAACCCAGGGCCTTCACAGTGAGCTACATTCTAGCCTTTTTTTTTTGTCTTTTTGAGACAGGGTCTCGCTATGCAGTTCAGGCTGGCCTTGAGCTCACTTTGTAGCCCAGGCTGGTCTCAAACTCACAACAATCCTCCTGCCTCAGCCTCCCGAGTGCTGGGATTACAGGTGTGAGCCACCACACGTGGCCTTTTTTTAGTTTTTGAGACAGGGTCTTGCTTGGTTGCTAAGTTACCTGAACTGGGCTTGAATTTGTGATCCTCTTGCCTTAACTTCCCAGAATGCTGGGATTATAAAACCCCAGTTCTTGGCCACTGCCTTTCCCCCCCTTCCTCTCTTAAGATAGATGAGGAAACTCAGTAATCTCAAATACCTAGAAGGTGGCAGAGTTGAGATTCAAACCCAGAGCCATCTGGTTGACTCTTCGGCCTACATTCTTAATCATTTTGCTCCATTACCTCACTTACACAACAAAAACAGGGATGTTTTAGAAGAAGAGGAAGAAAAAAGGACCCGGGGATGTAGCTGAGTGGTAGGGTCCTTGCCTAGGCTACGTAGAGTCCTTAGGGGAGGACGAGTTGTCCTTCCCCACCGAAGCTATATTATCTTGTTATTTCAGTTCATTCTTTTATTTTTTTTAAGTTATAAGATTTTAATTTACAAATTTAAAAAGCTACTTTTTTATTTTTTTTGTTTTTTTCTTGTTTTGTTTGGAAACAGCATCTCACTTTGCAGTGCAGGCTGGCCCTGAACTCACTGCAGAGCCCAGGCTGGTCTCGAACCTGCAACAATCCACCTGCCTCAGCCTCCCAAGTGCCATTCTTTTATTTTTAAAAATTTATTTTTTAAATTTCCCATGGTGCTAGGATTGAACCCAGGACCTTGTGGATGCTGGGCAAACACTGACACTGAGCTATATCCTTGCTTCCTCTACTCTTTCATTTCATTTTGAGATGAGGTCTTGCTAAGTTGTCCAGATTGGCCTTCAGCTTGCACACCTCCAGTCCCAGCCTCCTAAGTAGCTAGGGTTACAGCTATGTATCACTACATGCAGCTCTAGTTCAGCTTTTAAATGGATCATAGCAACTGATTTAACAATATGTGACACATGTAAAAGGTTGCTGTTTTTTATAAGAACTATAATTTAATTGTCTAAATTAATATTGTTGCAAAACTTAAAGGAATTCATTAGTTATCAGAACATACATGACTTATGGAGTGAACATACCTGTGATAATCAAGCATTAGTTTGATTAGAACTAATTCTTGATTAGAATTAGAGCAGAACTGTCACTATAGAATATATTCAGGCAAAATATTACATACCATCCTTTCCACAGGAAACATATTTTAAGTAAGCTTTACTATCAGGAGCAAAGATGATATGTAAACTCAGAGAATAGAATTAACATTTTGAATACCATAATAAAAATAATATGTTTAGGAAACTATTGAGAGAAGGGATGACCTTTACACAGTCCAAACCACACTTGATCTGTTTCCTTGAAATACTTACCTTGTTATATGTATTCCCCATATCATGGTTTAAAGTGGTCTATCTACCTAATCCTTCAATGACTTTAGCACTCATTCAATAAGACGAGTGTAATGCTCCGACCATTGACTAACCAAATGCGCCGCCATCTTGTTCTGTATGCGCCATTTTAAAATTAAGTTTCTGTTTCCTACTTAAGTTTCTGTTTCATAAGATAAGTTTCCTTTTCCCCGAACTGACGCTTCGCTTGCCACCCTCAATAACCAACCAACTTTCTCCCCGTGTTCTTACCACCCCGAATTCACCAATCATTGCTAGTCTCGTCCTCCCCATACCCACTATAAAGATAACCACCCTTAGTTGTTAGGCGCGCAGTCTCGAGATCCATCAACAGAGACTGCGTCGCCAGGCCTGGCAATAAAACTCCTTCACTCCTGATTGACTGGCTTTCATTTCTAAATCATCATTGCACCATTACAACGAGCACTTAGAGAAATTGTTTCTTATCAGTTTAGTTTTTCATCAGCTATATATTTTTATTAGCATTGCTCAAATTTTCTTTCTTTTTCTTTTTTAAGCAGTGGCAAAGTATTCGAGAAAGCAGAAATGAAGAGTGGGAGAGAAACTGGCTCTGTGGAACAAGCGTGGACCGGGTAAATAGAGAAAGAGGGTGAGAGCAAAGATAAAAGCACACTCTGTGTCTGGGAAACACAACATGGGCTGTCATGGGAAGGTATGGTAGCCTCAAATTTTCTAAGGGAACACTAAATAAATAAATAAATAAATAAATAAAAATTGTGTGCATGGTTTTGTATTTTCTGCTTTTCTCCCTATTTGGAAACACTTTCTCTTTCCTTTCATCCTTCTGTTCTTTCTCTCTCCTTTTCCTCTTTCTTTCTTTCTTTCTTTCTTTCTTTCTTTCTTTCTTTCTTTCTTTCTTTCTTTCTTTCTTTCTTTCTTTCTTTCTTTCTTGGGGGTTAGGGGGTCCAAATCATTTTATTGGGGGACTTGGAGTGTGAAGAAAATGCTCAAAACATGTTTTAGACAAGGAGAACGGACGTCGTTGGCATGGCTGGATCTTTCCGTGTCCGCCATCTCCAAAAACTTCACTATTTATCTTTCAAAATGCTGATTTTACTGATTATGCAGTACTATATCCTTTATCTACTGAATATTGGTCCCCATTTTGGCTACTGTAAATTATGCTAATGAACATTCTTGCACATAAATTTATAGACTAATCTTTGTTCATTTCCTTAAGATTCTAGAGAAATGTAAATTATTGGACCAGAATATAAATTATACAAGTAATACAAGACTAGAAAAGTGTTAAAAAAAAAAAAAAACATACCTTGAAGCTCACCAATTGGAAGTAATTACTGTTAATGCTTTTATTTTTTTTCCACCAGGAATCAAACTCTGGGCCTCACACCTGCCAGGCAGGTGCTGAGCCACTGAGCTACATCCCTGGCCCACTATTAATGTTTTTTGCATGTTTTTCGATGTGTGTTTTTGTGCTTGGGGGAAACTATAGCATGATCTCTACATACCCTTTTGTAGTAACCTGTTTGTTTTCCATAAGGTATGAAGAAAATCACAAAGGTAAAAATTGTCGCAAAGCAGAAAGGTAAAAACAGTTTTCAAAAACTTCTCATCCATACAGAATGCAAACGCAGGACTCACTGCCTGAGGAAGAAGTCTGCTGACTAGAGCTTTGCTAGACAGGAGACCCAAACTTGTAGCTCAGAGCTTGGAGCCAGGAAGGGTCTCCTTCTCTTGTGCAGCAAAGCTGGAGGAAAAGTGCCTGCTGTAGTGCACAGATAGCTGAAGGCAGGGGCAGCAGCACTGTGCCTTGTTACCTGCTGAATCAGGTAGGGACCAGAATATCAGAGGACCTGATTCTGGCCATTTAGCAACTGCAGAGCTCTTGGACGGGAGGGGACCAGAGCAAGAGGAGGCTAAAATCCCTAAACTCAGCAAACTACAGGACTTTAACCGATGTTTACACAGCAGACTTTTTTTTTTTTTCACATACTGTTAATTTTAAATGCAGGATGTTCAAAGAGCTAAATATTGAAAATAGCTGTTTTTTTGTTTGTTTGTTTGTTTTGTTTTTTATCGGTACCGGGGATCAAACTCATGACTGTGTGCTTACAAGGCAGACGCTTATGCCTCTGAGCTAAATTCCCAGCCCCCTCAAAGAGCTAAATAAAGGAAGAAAAACTCTAAAGGAGAATAAGAAATTATGAGATAAATAGATGCAACAATGGGTACAGAAGAAATAAAAAAATGACAAATGTTGGAAAACAAAATATGAAATAGAAAACAATTTTTTTTTTTTGTACTGGGGATCAAACTCACAACCTTGTGCTTGCAATTCAAGCACTTATGCCAGTGAGCTAAATCCCCGGCCCCTAGAAAACAATTTTAACAGGAAAATGAAGAAACACAGGGAGCCAGGCATGGTGGCACATGCCTGTAATTTTAATTACTCAGGAGGCTGAGGAAAGAGAATGACAAGTTTGAGGCCAGTCTGCACATCTTGGCAACACGCTGTCTCAAAATAAAAAATAGGCAAGGCAGAGCATGAAAAAAAAAAAAAGAAAAAGAAAAGAAAATGGGCTGGGGTGTGGCTCAGCTGAGTGGTAGACACAAAGCCTAGTTTACTAGGACCTGATATGTATGTATTAGGAGTCCTGGAGAGAGAATGAAGGAAATACCCCATAAGAGGCAATCGAGGAGGTATAAAGCGAGGACTTTCAGAAGTGTTACGGATGGGTGCTCAGTTTGAGAGTACTAAGCAGGATGATGTCTACAGGATCTGCCATACTCACACTACAATAAGACAACAGGAACCGAAAATATAGAGGTAAACTTCACAAACAAAAAAGATTATATAACATCAGGCTTTTATCAGCATAGGTGCTACCAAAGCTTAAGTAAAATACAGAGATACATCTCCAAAAAATGCTAAGGTATGTTGGCACACGGCTGTAATCCTAGCATTCTGGGAGGCTGAGGCAGGAGGATCTGAAATTGAAATCTAACCCGGGCAATTTAGTCAGATCTTGTCTCAAAAAAAAAAAAAAAAAAAGCATTGGAGATGTAACTCAGTGTAAAGGCCTTGGGAAGGGAAGGGATTATGGAAAACTTGGCTAATTCCCGGGGAATGTTAAACAGAAAACATGAAATTGGTTAGCAAAAATAAATCTAAGGCTGGGCATGGTGGTGCACACCTGTAATCCGAGGACTCAGGAGGCTGAGGCAGGAGGACTGACATGAGTTCAAAGCCAGCCTAGGCTACACAGTGAAACCTTGCCTCAAAAAAATGAATGAATGAATGAATGAATAAATAAGTAAATAAATACATAAATCACTAGCTACAAATAAAAATAGAACACATATATCTACTATCGGATATTTCATAGCAGGATTAGAAAATCCAACTAAAAAAAAATCCAAATATACGCTGCTTATAGAAAACAACTAAAAATCACATGAAAAGCTAAAAAAGGTTAAAGAAAAAAAAAAGAGATAAACCATGCAGAGACTAACCCCCCAAAAAAGATTACAGAATAATAAAAGGAGTAACAGCTTTGATCTTTCATGTACCTAAAAGCAAACAGTGAAAACTGACAAAAAACTGATGAGAAAAATGTAACACTAAATATACCACAACAAGGATACTTTTTTCCAGTGTGAGAGATAAAATAAGAAATAAATGGAAGCTGTGCATGGTGGCTTACGGCTATAATCCCAGAACCCAGGAGGCAGAGCAGGAGGATGGTTGTGAGTTTGAGACCAGCCTGGGTCAGAAAATGAGCCCAAGGCCAGCCTCAACTGCATAGTGAGACCCTGTCTCAAAATTAAAAAAAGAAAGAAAGAAATGAACAAATTCAGGTTCAGGATAAAAGACCTTTCCATAGTTGTATCAGAAAGTAATAAGCCAAAAAATTACAAAATTTTTAAAGTTACAGAAATTTTGACCAACATAAATACTAAGCTTGGCCTATTTGCTCCATCTAAAACCCTAAATGCAAGAGGTAGAGAATACATGTTTAAAGGTATACATATTAGCTGAGTGTGGTGTCTCACGCCTCTAATCCCAGCACTTGGGAGGCTGAGGCAAGAGGATCGTGCGAGTTTGAGACCAGCCTGGGCTACAAAGTGAGCTCAAGGCCAGCCTGAACTGCATAGAGAGACCCTGTCTCAAAAAAAAAAAAAAAAAAAAAAACCCAAAAAAACCACATGTTGACTTAGCACTACAAAAATTGATTGTAAACTAGGTTGCTAACGAAATCTCAGTACTTTTATAAAAATTAGCATAACACAAACCACATTTACTCACTACAAAGCAATTAAATTACAAATCAACGAGAACTACATGTATACATGTGTATATGCATATAGACAAATTTGCATTATTTCTAGTAGTCATTGTCTATAAAGTCACTGAGAACTCTGAATTTGTGAATTGAGGCCATTGCTGTTAGGTAATATATAAGTTTCTGTGAACCTCTGCTCATAGCATTTTCCTAAATTCTCAATACACTTATGTGTGTTTCTGATAAAGACACTTAATGTGGACTGTTTATTTATTAGCACTGAACCATTGGCTGCAGTGCTGTAACTCATGCCTAAATGAAGCTTACCCAACACACAGGTTCTCTCCATAACGTACTTCATACAGCATTGTGCCTGGGCACACCAGCCAGCTTCACCATCGTAGTTTAGTCATTTAAAACAGCAAAGTCACAAAAATCATGCTAATGAGGAAAATGGCACTGAAAAAAAAAGGCTTTTTTTTTTTTTTTTAGAGCTGAAACAAACTAGGGCTGTTCTGCCTTGCTAAATCTCCCTTGGAAACATGCATGTGTGAATCAGGTGGCTCAAATTTCTCACTGTCTTGTGATCACACATGGCTGTGAATGACCAAAAAAGAAAAGCTAGTATTGATCTTGGAATTACAAATTAATTTTTAAAAATTGTTATTTAATTATTATTTTATATTACTAGGGATGAAACCAGGGCCTTTCTACTGAGTTATATTCTCGGCCTTTTTTTAGTGTTTAATTTTGAGATAGTGTTTCCCTAAATTGCAAAGTTGTCCAAGCTGAGCTCAAATTTGGAACCCTTCTGTCTCAGCCTCCCAGTCTGCTGGAATTAACAGGTGTGCTCCACCATGGCTGGCTAATTGTGTGTGTGTGTGCGTGTGTGTGTGTGTGTGTGTGTGTGTGTTGCTGGGGATGGATCTGAGGTCCTGGTATATGCTAGGCAAGCACTATAACTGAGTTACATCCCAGCTCACAAAGAAATTTTTGAAAATAAATGCATCCACAAATACAGAACTACAAATAATAAGGATCACCATACATGTTTGTAAACTCTAACATACATCCCTAAGACCTTAGGAGTTGAAAATAAATTCCAAATGTAAGCTATAAAGGAATACTCCAGAGGAAATTAATAGTATTAAAGTATATATATAAAATTTTGGGGGGGGGGAGTGTCTTTCTGTGACAGGGTTTCACTACGCAGTTAAGGCTGTCCGCAGGGCTGGGGAGCGGCCAGGGATTCACAGTGCTCACCTTGGCCCGCGCAGCTTCTTCACCGGTGAGCACGAAGAGGACGTCAGGCGGGCGCAGCAGAGAGCAGGGCAGGTCCAGAAGGGAGAGGTATTTGCGCAGCACGTGTACAGACTGCAACGCCAGCGCCGAGCACCCTGGTGGGGAGGGACCGAGAAGAGCCGCGCGGCTGGCAGCCAGATCTTCCCCCAGCGCGGGCCCTGTCACTGTGGCTAAGGGGAGGGCAGGTGGATTGACTGCAATGGAGCTGCCGGCTGCCTCCGTGGCACCGAAGCTGCTCTTTGCCCATCATTCTCACAGACAGGGAGGGCAAAGGGGTCACAGAAGACCTGGTAGGCCACCCTCTATCCCACTACTGCCACAGCAAGAAGAGGTGGGGGACTAGAGTTTGGGATCTGGCAACCTCAAGGCCAAAGGCACAGGAGTTTCTATAATGGGAAGCCAGAGACCTGCCTCCCGCTCTGTGGCTCAAGAACTGACCAGATTGCTGGGTGTGGTGGTGCACACACCTGCAATCCCAGCACTTGAGAAGCTGAGGCGGGAGGATTGCCACAAGTTCAAGGCCAGCCTGGGCTACATCATGAGTCAGAACTATACAGTGAGACCCCGTCTCAGAAAACAAACAAGAACTAACCACATTGAAGCTGGGTACACCTGTAGTCCCAGTACTCTGGGAGGCTGAAGCAGGATTGGAAGTTTGAGCACAGCCTGGGAAACTTGTCTCAAAATAAGAATTTTTAAAAGGTCTGAGATTGTAGCTCAGTGTGAAGGTCCTGAGTTAAAGACTCAATACTGGGGGCTGGGAATTTAGCTCAGAGGCATAAGCGTCTGCCTTGTAAGTGCCCGGTTGTGAGTTCCATCCCTGGTACCAATTAAAAAAAAAAAAAAAGGTTCAATACTGGAAGAAGGTAAATAATATGCCTTAACTGCTTTGAATCCCCACCTTTCTTCTCTTCCTCCTGCCCTCTCTCTGTTCCTTTCTTTCCTCTGCCTCATCCTTTTTTGAGGATCTAGATAATTTTTTCCAGTTAACATTTTAAAATGTTTTTATTTTATTAGCATGTATGGCTAGTACTAATGTTTACATTCCTTGGGGGAGTTGGTACAGGTACACAATGCATCTTAATTCCTTTTTTCATCCCCTTTTCCTTCCCTTCTTCCCTTAGCCATCATCTCGATCTCTTTGCTCTTTTAAACATGTTGGCAGAACATGTTTCTATGCCCTGTGTAGAATTGGTGCATCTGTACATCACACACTTTAATTCCTTTTCTTATCCTCTTCCCTCCTTCCTTCTCTTGATCCAGTCCCTTTGAGAAAGAGCTATCTCCATACTTCCTATTAGCCATCTTTTATTTTGCTTTTTAGTTTTACTTTGTGTTTCTCATATAAAAGAAACAATATGATATTTAAGGTTGCGTGCTTGATATTACACTTAACATTAAGTCGTGTGTGTGTGTGTGGTACTGGGAATTGAACTTAGGGCCTTGTGCACGCTAGGCAAGCACACTACCACTGAGCTACATCCCCAGCCCCTAACATTATAGTCTTAAAGTACATCCATTTTCCTATGAATGACAAGTTTATCCTTCTTAACGGCAAAGTAGCACTGCATTGTATGTGAACACTGCTTTTTCTTTATCTGCTCATCTGTTGATGGATATATAGCTGCCTCCAAGATTTACCTACTATGAATTATTCTGCTGTAAACATCAGTGTGCATGTAAATCTTTCACTCTTGGAAGATACTTAGGGAAATAGCTGGATCAGATGAAATCCTCCCCCTTTTCTTCCTCATTGCTTTTTGTTTTTTGAGACAGGGTTTTTCTATGTAGCCTAGGTTGGCCTTGACCTCCCTATGCTGCCCAGGTTGGCCTCAGACATACAGACCCTCCTGCCAAGTGCTGGGATTATGGGTGTGTGCCACCATGCCACGCTTACTCGCTTTTCTGTCTCTCCTTTGTCTCCTTCCTTCCTTCCTTCCTTCCTTCTTTTCTACTCCCTTCCCTCCCCCACAACCTGACAGGGTCTTACTATGGGGCTCATTATGTTGCCCAGGCTGGCCTAGAACAACCCCTAGGTTCAAGCAATCCTTTGCCTCAGCTTCCAGAGTATCTAGGTCTACAGATGCATACTACAGCACCCAGCTCTTGAACCTCAGTTTTCTAATCTATAAAATAATGTTAATAGTATGAGATGAACAGTGTTGATAAAAGAATCAAGTGAATTATAGTCATGTTCCAAAGACCTCTCAGCTTGGTAAGTTTAGAAAGCCAATGCAGGGGGCACACACTGCTTGTGTTTCCATTGGTTGAATCTTGTGAGGTAGACAGACTCCAGACATTGGCCTAAAGGTCTTAAGCAGGGGGTCCCATGCAGGAAGTGGCCAAATGGGATCAAATGCCTTCCTGAGGGTTAGGAAGAGTTTTTTCTCAATCGGATTAGTGCATCTGTCACCTGTCAGCAACTTGCTAATTGGCTGGGGAATAGGATGTGTGTCTGATGTTGGATGGACCAACAGAACACCAGAGGTTGAAAAGACCTACCCTGGGAAAAAGCTGTATAGGTGTTAGGGCCAGCCTGGCCTCTCAGCACTTCTAGAATCAGCCCCCTGGCAGGGCACTCGCCGGTAGATACGCCTGACAGGCACACGGAACTGGGTCAGGAGGTGAGGCTGCCTTGCCAGCTCTTGCCTCTGTTCCACCCAGGCTAGTTCTCAATACCACCCCTCAATACCAAATGGGGATTTATTTCAGGTGCCCCACAGATACCAAAATCTGTGGATGCTTAAGTCTCTCATATAAAACTACATAGTGTTGGGGCCAGGGATTTAGCTCAGTGGTATAAGCACCTGCCTGGCAAGCACGAGGTTGTAAGTTCGATCCCCGGAACCAAAAAAAAAAAAAAAAAGAGAGAGAGAGAAAACTACATAGTATTTGTGTAGAATCTATACACTTCCTCTTCCACTTCTCTAGGCAACCTATATACCTAGCATAATGTAAATGCACTGTACACAGTCATTATACTGCATTGTTCAGGGAATAATGATGAGAATGCATATTCAGTACAGATGCAGTTTTTTTTTCCTGGGTAATTCTGATCTGTGGTTGTTGAATCCATGGACGTGGAACTTGTGGATATGAAGGGCCAACAGTATTTTCAAATTTCATTCTGATAAGTTTCTACGAGGGATGAGAAGTTTCTACGAGGGATGAGCTTTTTATCAAAAAGACAGGCCTTACCTTTAGGGAACTTCCCTTCTGAGTGCAGGGCCCTGGAGGGAGAAAGGAAAAGACAGAGGGTAAGATCCCCCCCTCCCCCACACAGTGGAGGAAGGCTGCAGGGCCCCGGTGCCTTCACACGGGTTCCCAGGTGTTTATTTTGCACATGTCACCTAGATTTCCTGGATCCCATACTTCTGGCTACAGCTGCAGGGATCCAGGTGGGCACCTCAGCCAACAGTGGCTAAACCCAACGCTGCTCTGTGGCCTATGAAGTGACTCTATGCAAGTTTTGCCTGTTAGATTTGAAGATAACTAACTTAGACTCTTCAAAGTTTTTCTCTGTGATATATGATAGGAGAATATTTTAAAGTATTCATTGATATTTCCTCCATGATATTTCCTTTCTGACCTCCCCAGCTCCCACCTTCTGAGAGTAAGGGCCATTCTGTGATCACTGCCTTAAGAGGAGGGATGACATAAGCCCAACAGCAATGATCTCCAAATTTCTTCCCCACTTTTTTTGTTTGTTTGTTTTTGGTACCGGGGACCGAAGCTTAAACTGCTGAGCTAAATCCCCGCCCCCCACCCTTCGTTATTTTAAAAGCTGGGAAAAAGACTAGGGTAGGCAGCTCCTTGATCCAACACACAGACTAGGGTGGTGGTGGTGGTGACGAAATTGAAAGAGTTGATCAACTTTTGGAATTGTCTCTCTGGTAGACCTGGGAAAGGTCTCTGGGATCTTGAGAAGGAGAGGACTTGTCCTGACTCTGAGGACTGTGGTGGGCAGGACATCCACAGGCAGAGGTGAGCGCTGGAGGCCTGCATCTGGCACTTGTACTGATAGCCCTGACAGCTAATAGGATGCTCACTGAGCGAGGCTGTGAGGGGGCTCTGGGGATGGGGAGAGGTGCCTCCTGTGGGAGGCAAGACAGGAAGGGGCTGAGAAGTAGGCAGAAAAGCCAGAGTGGGGAGGGCCAGCCAGTGCTAGGCAGCCAAAGCAGCAACTCAGTGGGTGTCAGGCAAAGCCAGATGCCACAAGGCCAAGATGGGTGAGGACTAAAATGAGTCTGATGAATTTCGCAGGCAGGAGTGCCTGTGAAAAAGAGATTTAGAAGATGGTGAGCATAACTGTAGATTGTTTTTGTATGACGTGCAGTGGCCCCATTAGTGTAGAGATGACCTGGAAGGGTAGAGAGCCTGTGGGACTCCCAGCTCTTGAGGCAAATGGCCTTGGGCAGCTCTGCTTACAGAAAGTGGCTCCCCTGGGTTCTCTACTGGAAAGGAGCCTTTGCTGATTCACCACTGCAGTGGAGGCGGGACCAGGGATGGAGCAAGCTAAGGGAACCTCTGTGCCATGGCAACCCTGCCTGTTATGGGCATTTTGGTTTGTCTGCAGGAGGCCTGATTATACCCTTTCTCTGGTACAGTGTGAATAGTTGGTTAAATCAGAAGTCACAAGTTTAGCTTGTTGTCCATGCCTGTCCTGAGAGCCTAAGGCCTCAAAGTAACCATGTGATTAGAAAGACTACTTCTGGGCTGCTTCACTTTTCCATGGATCTTCACAGAGACACTGCAAACTATAAATTACAAAATCACAAAAGACTAGCCAGGGGTGGTGGTCCTTGCCTGTAGTCCCAGCACTCAGGAGGCTGAGTCAGCCTGAACTACATAGAAAAACCCTGCCTCAAAAAGAAAAAAAGAAAGAAAAAAATCACAAAAGATTGACTGTAGCAGGCTGAGGATTTAGTCAGCAGCTCAAGCACTTGCCTGGTAAATGTGAGGTCATGAGTTCAATCCCCAATACCAAAAAAACAAAAACCAACCAAACAAACAAAAAGATCGACTGTAGCTGAGGTGTATGCCTTTCCTGAATCTGGGTAAACCTAATGTATCACACAGTAGATCTCTAGAAATGTGACCTGAGGCTGGTCGGGAAATGACCGGTCTTTACAGAATGAGAGAGCAGTCTGATCTCCTCTCACTGCACAGTCAAGGACTCAGGGAGAGGCATCTGGAAAGAGTATATCGGTAATCATGTCTGCATCTAAGAAAACCAGCTGTTGAGGAGATGAGCATTTCAGCTGAGACTCGGGAGAGATTTCTCACCGAGACGATGTGGTGATATGTAGCAAGCCAACAACAGCTGTCTGATAGTTCGATGGTAAATTTCCTAGGCCTCAGATATCCAGGGGGAAGATGCTTTAGCAACTGTGACCTTTAAGCAAATGGACAAACCCTCTCCCACCTCCCTCACCCGGAGAATCCTACCTCATGGCTGCATGCAGAGCAATATGATTGCTGTGACCACTGACTCCCCTTGCGTCAAAAGTCACCACCTGTGGAGACAGACAGGTTTTTTTTTTTTCACTCACTTTCTCTGCTGGCTCCACCTTAAAGCAGCTGCTGCCATTCCCTTGGGAAGGGAAGGAGCATGCAGAGCCCTGAAACTTCAGATGCTGAGGATACTTGCCCTGACTCCTGAGCGGATCGATGGTGTGTAACTATTGGCCTGGCTGATTTTAACTTAAAGATGGTTTCCATAGATTTGCTGTTCACTCTTATTCCTGGCCAGTGGAGCACAGTATAATTCAGTCATGAAGGAAACTAGGTTCAGAATATCTTTGTTGCTTATTTGTTTGGCTATTTATTAGCACATTTAATATTCCTACCTGGCTGCAATGTGAACTTTCTTCAGGTAGGTGTTGTCTGATTTATTTGGACTCTTTTCCTTGTGCTATACCACAGGCACAAAAGTTTTATAAGTCAATTACCACCGTGTCCCGGCGTTGAGCTCTTGGAAAAAGTGTATCGGAGACTGCCTTGCTTCCATTTTCACAGATATGTCATCAGTTTACTATCAACAGGTTCAGTCTAGGATTCAACATTTTATTTTGGCACAGAAGGATTAAAAAGATCAAAGGATTATTTGTATAATGACAATAAAAACATAGCCCAAATAATAAAGACATAAAAAGTAAACAAGGGCGTGGGAAAAAAGAATAAGATGTCTATTATTTTAGGAGGTGATAGACTTCCCCAAGGAAAGCAAGTGAATCGGCATGGATGAAGGACTCAGGACAGAGACTGGAACAGGCTGGGAAGGGATTTGTTCTTGGTCTTTCTAGTTAAAACTGTAAGACATGCTGACTGATCTTGGCAAGATGCTAAAATTTAAGAATTATTCTTTGAGAACACTATCAAGAGTCAGTACCAACTCCGATGCATTCAGGGTAAGGAAGTGTACTTAGTCTCATCCTGGCATACTGCATCCTCTCTCTCTCTGTGTAGTCAGTCTGAAAGGAACACCTGGAGACCCACAAGATTCATGCTCTCAGCCTGGTGCAGGATTCTGTCACTGCCTCAGCCCCAACCCTGCAGAGACTGTCCTGTGTAAAAGTGCATTTTAACTGTGATACAGGAAGTTGAATGGAAACCCGTATTTACTGTGAGATGTGGCCACAATGGTCATAGTGTTAACATGATCCTGCACTTCTACTGTGGTTGAATGAGTACAGGTCAGAGAAAGCATTCCCAAGTGCACTATGATAACCTGTATTTCCTTATCAACAGTAGGATGTGTTGCAAGTAATTTATCAATAAAGTGCTACTCTAAAATGATTTTCTTATTGGCAATAGTTAAATCAATTCAAGATCCACTTGTCATTAAAGGCCTTGTCACTCACTTGAATGAATGTTAACAGTCCCGGACACATTTGGGAAAGACCTCCAGGCAGTTTTGGGAGAAGCACTCGGCGAGTGCGTTGTGAATCTGGAGATGTAAAAATGCCAGACCCAGTCCCAGCCTTCACACTTCTTAAATTTGAGTTTGCAAGACATGGTCTGCACCTTAAAGGATAAACAATACCAGCCACACACACAGCAAATACTGGGAAAATCCCTAAGTGGACTAAAGAAGTCAGGGAACCCTTTTTGGAGAAGGAGCTCTTAAGTTGGGGCTAGGCCACATATCACTTTTCTGAGATCTAAACGTTAGAGACTCTTTGAGAGTAAAAAAAAAAAAGGCATGCAGGATAGTCTGTGCCTTGAAGTACCTTCCTTAAATATTCAAGGCCCAGGTTAGTCACAAAGAGGTCTGAAAAGGAAAGCTGGCTGTCACCAGTGTTCTGGCCTAACATGGGAACCAAATCCAGGAAGGCTTTGGATTCCAAATTTAAAAGGATGAGGGTTGGGCCAGGCATGGCGGAGCATACCTGTAAGCCCAGCACTTGGGAGTCTGAGGCAGGAGGATCACTGGGAGTCTGAGGCCAGCCTGGGCTACAAAGTGAGCTCAAGGCCAGCCTGAACTGCATAGAGAGACTCTGTCTCAAAAAGACAGAGAGAGAGAGAGAGAGAGAGAGAGAGAGAGAGAGAGAGAGAGAGAGAGAGAGAGAGAGAGAGAACTGGTCCTGGGAAAGCCACTACCACGAGAAAACAAGGTAACAAGGAGACTCCAGGCTGGCCCTGGAAAGCAGCTCTCTCTGCTCAGGTAGTCTGTAGAGCCCTGGGAGCTCATGACTATGGGAGGATGAGGCAGGATGGGTAAAAGGACCAAGGCCAGCCCTAGTCAGCAGCATCTAACCACTAAACTCATGGATCTAAGCTTACTGCTTTCCTGCTCAGATCTTCGGGGAAGAGAAAGCAGGATGTGTGGGCTTGCAAATTAAAAACTATTTTTCCATCCAGGAAAAGGAAGAAAGTTAAAAAAAAAAAAAAAGGAAAGGAAAAGAAAGGAAAAACAAGATGGAAAAAGAGTCCAGCAGGGTCAGACCCTTAGGGCCTATCTTCATCTCAGCCTTGATGCGACCCAGAGTGAACAGTGAGGTGTACCTTTTTGTCTGTGTGAACTAAGTTTCCATTGTACTTTTACTATTAAAGACAGTTTGATTAATATATCAGTTGAAAACCTCTTTTAAGAAGGGTCTAATAAATCATTGTAGCCAATGAGTTCATCATTGTTAAAAGCAGGATTCATTTTTTAAAAATTCATCTTGTAGAGACCAGTGACGCACCATATTGGACCTTGGGGTGCTGGGAAAACAGGCTGCTGCCAGCATGCCGCTCTGTTAAGTAGCTGTGGCCTGGCAAGCCGCGGCCACCCCAGGGCGAGAACCATATCAGCATTTCCTGAGACCAGCGATGCGCCATGTTGGACCTTGGGGCGCTGGGAAAATGGGCAGCCAGTTCACCCCTCTGGTGGGCGGCTGTGCGACTACCGGGGCGCGGGCTAAGAATCAAACATCCATCCATTCCACCCCGCTCTGCTAGTAAGTGAGAGCCGGAGATCTGAGCATGTCTTGCAAGTTTGAGTATATGAGATATAGCAAATAAGGGGGATTTTCTTCTGCCATCTCTTTGAGGGAAAATATTTTTATCTCTGTTTTGCTCAATGGTATCGCTCTATTCAATATTCTGTTCTTGTAATTTCAGTATTTCCTTCGATATTGCTCTGCCTGATTGAAGGAACAACTATTGTGAAGAAAACCAGATGTACTATTGTGCCTATTGCTGTTGTCCCAGTGGCCTGCTGTGAGATTCTGTGCCAATTTCACTGCACTGCCTCAGTTGGCTATGTCCTTTCTTTTTCTGCTGTATTTTACTACCTTCAAAACAAAATAAATAAATAAAATAAAAAATAATAAATAAGAAAAAATTTAAAAAAGTAAATAACAACAACAAAACAGATCAGTAAGGTACTGAGCAACCTAAAACATGATATAACTAAACAGATAATGGACGTAAAAAGCAACAGGAGGAAAGCAAGTGCTCTAAAGGATATAACTGCATGTGTAGGATTGATAATTATGTTGCTAAGTTTTTGTTAGATCAGAGAACTGAGCTGTTTGCAGCCTCACTGTTTGAATGTCCACTTTGTATGCTTTGATTTTGTAACATGAACAACTACATCCAGGAAGACAATATGTATATCAACTAGTGATTTATTACTGTCCATTTTTTTTTTGAAATTCTGTATTGTTTCTACCTTTTTTTTCTCTTTTGCTTTATTTTTCCTCTCTTTAAATAAAAATTAAAAAGAAAAAAATTCATCTTGTAATGATTAACCAAAATTTAAAGCTAAAGAGAAGGATTTTAAATAGTGTTAATCCAGGAAGGATTACTATTATTGTCGTTGTTGTTATTTTGAGATTTAGACAGTAAGCCTTCTTTCTTTTTTCTTTTCTTTTTTTTTTTTTTGCAGTTCCGAGGATTAAACTCACGACCTTGCACTTGCCAGACAGGCACTTATGCCACTGAGCTAAATCCCCCAGCCCTATAGTAAGCCTTCTTAGCAGCTTTAAAATCAACCACAGGCTAAGTCTAGACCTGCTAAATCCTAGTAAAGCTGACATGATTGTTGCTAGGCCTGTCCATCTTTGCAAGAAAATATGGATGCTTGCTATTGCTGTAATCGAGACTGAAATTTTATTTCTGATGTAAGTCTGAATTTACTCTTATGTTTTTATTATTTATTTATTTATTTATTTGGTGCCGGGGATTGAACTCATGACCTCGTGCTTGCTAGGCAGGCACTTATGCCACTGAGTTAAATGCCTGGCCCTACCCTTATGTTTTTAGGGGTGAGAAACTGAGGTTTAAAATCCTGGCTTTAGGGCCAGGGATGTGGTTCAGTGTAAGAGCTCATGCTTAAAATGTATAAGGTCCTGGGTATAGCCCATAGCAGCCCAAAATTCTTTTCGTAGAATCCCAGCTTCATTACTTGCCTATTTTGGGTAAACTGGGCTCTGGGAACCTGTTTCCTCCAAAGAGAAAATAATGCTATAAATGTGAAAATGCATGGTACAAAGTGAAGTTCTGTACAAACGAGAGTCATAGCATAGGATCCTGCAGACAGGGGTGAGAGAAGGAAGCCATAGTTTGGGAAAAAAAAATTCTGCCTGCATCTGAGCATTGATGATTCAATTACTCAGTCTCACAAAAGATCTAAAGGGTAAATAAAAGGCATAGTTTAGCTGAACATGGTGCAGCATGCTTGTAATTCCAGCATTCTGGGAGTTTGAGGTAGGAGGATCACAAGTTCTAGCCCAGCCTGGGTGACTTAGTGAAATCCTGTTTCAAAATAAAGACTAAAACTGAACTGCAGATGCAGCTCAGTACATAGGCCCTGGGTTCAATTCCCAGGGCTAGCAGGGGAAAAAAAAAAAAAAAAGGTGTGCTTGTTCCTTAGTAAGTTTAGGAGAGAATATTGGAGGTCTGGGACCTTCCTATCGAGTGGCTCTTGAGCAGGACTGGATGTTGGAGGTCATTAGTGGGAAAAGTTGTAGAAACCCTTAATATATGTGATCATATGAATAGTTACTTTGAAGAAAAGACAAGATGGCAGCCATTGTTGATTTAATATCATCTTGCTCTGAAGTCCTACCATGCTCTTATTTTTCTATTACCATTGTTTCTATCATGTTGTGTCTTACTGGATTTTAATATGTATGTAGTATAAACAAATTTTTTATGGAAAATGAGATAACATAGCAGCCATTGTTCATCTTCAGTTATTTGGCTCAGAATGCCTTGGAATACTTTCATTCTCTTGAGTGGTTTTATTCTATTTTGTTATGTTTGACATTATTGTGTGTAAAGCTAAGCTCAACTATTTCAAAGAAAGAGACATTATGATAGCTACTGTTAATATCCAATGGTCTTGTGAAGTGCTGTGTTGCTTACATTGTTCTGTTCTGATCTGCTTAGATCTGTCCTCTTTTGTTTTATTCTCTTTAAAATTTTTTTTAAAAAGTTGCAGAAACCAACCAATGTGATGGGATGGGGACCCGGGGACCCAGGCTTCCCACTGAGGTATGCGTCCCCTTACCAGATTGATGCCATTGGCCTCTATGTGCTGAAGGAGGACACTAGCCACGTGCTCCGTGTCCCACTGCACTCCTGGGTCATCTGGGAAATCCCTGCACACAAGAAACACAATTTGAACACCTTTTCTTATCAGGTACAACCTTTCTCTAAGCTCCAATAGTATGTGAGCAGTTTTGTGACAGTTTTATTTAGGGTTGGGGTTTCCCTACCTTTTAAGGCACTCAGATTTCAATTAAAGAGATAAGATTAACAAACATGAAATGTAGAAATCAATGCACAATTTATTATTCAACCTCCCCCCCCCCGTAGCACTGGGGATTGAATCTAAGGCCTTTACACTAAGTTATATGCCCAGCCTTTTAAAATTATCCAGGATTCAAACTCGGGGTCTTCCTGCCTGAGCCTGAGTGTTGGGATGACAGGCGTGTGGTATCACACCTGGCTCTTTTCTTTTCTTTCTCTTTTGACTCCGTATGGTTCTAAGGATGCTCCTACAGTAAGTAAGATAGACAGCTCAGTAAGCAGTGGAAGGACTCAGGAGAAAGAAGGCCTGTTATGAAGCCCCACTTTTCCCCCTGGAAATGGGCCTGGATATGAAATATGAAACATGGTCTGCTCAGATGGTAAAGGAGAACTAGAGATACAGCAGCCAGTAGAAGCACCTTGGGGTGACAACAGCTATACATATGTCCCTAGCATGAAGAGCTCCATAAGTGTATTAAGGATCACTTTGGAAACTGAACACATGGTCATATTTTCATAGAATTTTAGCACACACGAATGAGAAACAGGCTGAGAAAGGGAAAGCTAAGCCTACTAATTGTCAGTTCTGAGTGATAAAAGATGAACCCTGGAGAGAGGGAAGCCCACTTCTCTTTAGAGAATTGTAATCTGCTATTCCAGACAAGCTCACTGGCGCAAGGTGCAAAGGGAACAGCAGTGCTCTGCACCTTTCCTTTGGTGGCTCCATTCCCTGACAGAAGTGAGGAAGCGTCTCTCTGTGTCTCTGTCTCTTTCTCTCTTCCCTTTCCCCATTTCTCTGTGATACTGGGGACTGAACCCAGGGACAACGTCACATTAAGCTACATCTCCAGCCCCTTTTGTATTTTGAGGCAGGGTCTCACTAAGCTGCCCAGGCTAGGCTTGAATTTATAATTTTCCTGCCCCAAAGTATTGAGATTCTAAGCATATGTGACCACATCCAGCTTTTCTTTTTATAGCACTGGGGATTGAACTCAAGGCCTTTGCACTGAGCTACATCCTCAATCCATTTTTTGGGGGGGTACACGAATTGAACTTTTTTGAACTGACCTTGCATTGACCTTGCACTTGGCAGGCAGGCCCTGTGTCGCTGAGCTATATCCCCACCCCAAACTATTTTTTTATTTTGGTACCGGGGATTGAACTCATGACCTCGGACTTGCCAGGCAGGCGGTTATGCCACTGAACTAAATCTCCGGCCCACCCAACCTATTTTATGTCATTGTATTTTATTTAGTTTTGAGACAGAGTCTCTCAAAGTCACTCAATTTCTCAGCCTGAGTTTGAATTTATAGCCCTTCTGCCTCAGCCTCCCAAGTAGCTAGGATTATAGGTTTCTTAGTTACTTTTCTCACTGCTGAGATGATATATCTGACACCCAAAGTTAAAGGAGGAAAGTGTAGAGGATCACTGGGATGGGTCTCTTGAATAAAGAACAATTACATCTACTTTAGCTAAACCTGGCACTATCTCCATATATGATATATACAGAGCTTGCTAAACTGTTTCCTTTTCCCTTCAGTTGGCTCTGAGCAATGTAAACAGGGCTGGCTGAGGTGCTGATGCATGCTCTTTGAAGCCACATGGATGACAGTCCTGTTTCCTCGCCTCGGTGTTGCCCTCTAAGTGGTTGAGTACAGCGGGATGGCAGAGCCAATGCTCCAGGAGTGTCACCTGGGTTCTAGCCTCGAGATAAAAGGTTATGACTTCCTTGGGCAGAGAAGTCTGCACATTAGAAGTTGAAGTATCAGCCTCCTAAACATTAAATTCTATCTCAGTTGTGTTATGCAGATTGCTCTTTCTGTATATCCTGCTCTCTGCATATTGCAGAGGTGCTCTCTGGCCTCCTAGCTAACCCAGCTCCCAGTACTCACAAAATTCCTGCCATTCTTAGTCGCTCATTATTTATTTATTTATTTATTTATTTATTATTATTACCATTATTTTTTGGTACTGGGGATCGAACTCATAACCCAGCTCCCAGTACTCACAAAATTCCTGCCATTCTTAGTCGCTCATTATTTATTTATTTATTTATTTATTATTATTACCATTATTTTTTGGTACTGGGGATCAAACTCATGACCTCATGCTTGCCAGGCAGGTGCTTATGCCACTGAGCTAAATCCCAGGCCCATAGTTACTCATTCTTAGCCACTCCCTTCTTTACGAATTAATAAAATCCAGGTTAGGCCCTGGGTTGTAGCCTTTGTCCTGTGAACCCTCATCTGAACCGAACTCAGGACCTCTTGGCTGCCCTTACCTGTAAATATGTCTAAATGTCTTTATTCTTGCCATGGGTTACACCAGAGGTGGCAGATTGGAATGAATTCAACAGGATTCCAATAACATTTCCATGAGATTACAAATATAAGCTTCCTGGACCGCAAAGAGGATGGGAAAAGGGCCTTTATAGAAAAGGTTTATTTAGCTCACTGTTTGTAGAGGTTTCAATCCATAATTAGCTGGCTCTAAGGCAGGTTGGCTTGCATCAAAGAGGAGAAACATTTCATGGCAGGCAGAAGACAGCAAAAGCAAGCAAGTGAGGGACTTTAGCAGCTTTTCTCTGCCCCTTTTATACTCTATTCAGGCTACTGGGATTACAGCAGTGCTAAATTGATTAGTGAACTGATTTAGTAAGCACACACCCTTAATCCCAGCATTGCACCACGGATCAGTCACACACAATCAATCCAGGCACCTCTGAAAAGTCCCCACCTATGGCCACATGAGGCTTTGGTGGTAACAATAAACACATATAAACAAAAGCCATAACAACAGGCCTGTGCCACCACACCTGGCTATTATTTGACACTTTGATCCTGGCTATTATTTGACATTTTGATAACAGCCATTCTAACAGGTATAGTGACACTCATTGAGTTTTGATTTGTAGTTCCTTGATTATCAGTGATGTTAGGTACTTTTTCATATACCTGTTGGCCACTTGTATATCTTCTTTGAAAAAATGTCCATTCAGGCCCTTTATCTACTTTTGAATCCTTTTTTTTTTTTTTCTATTGACTTGTATATGTTCTTAATAGATTGGATATTAGTACCCTATTGGGTGTATGTTTTACAAGTATTTTCTCCTATACTATAGCTTACCTTTTTATTTTATTGACTTTTCTTTACTGTGCAAAAGCATTTTAGTTTTATGTAATTTTACTTGTTTATTTTTGCTTTTGTCGTCTGTGCTTTTGACATTTGGTTCATAAAATTACTGTCAAGACCCATATCGAGGAGTTTTCTTCTAAGATTTTACAGATTCAGGTTTAATGTTTAAGTAATGATTACAACCTTGAGGTTGTAATCATTTTTTTCTCCTCCTGCTTCACTCTTCCTTTGCTGGGGATTGAACTTGGGACTTTGTACACACTAGGCAAGTGGTCTACCACTGAGCTATATCACCAGCCTGTAAACAATTTCTGAGTGAGTTTAAAGACTGGTCATAGATTATAATTTTTAGGAAAGGTTAGAGCTCTTGTATAGCAAGTAGAACCTTGATTATATAGTATAATCAAGGTTGGCCCTTTCTCTTTTGCAGAAAGCTTTATGGAGTTGGTAGCGCCAAAGGTGAGCCCTGGAAAATAGTGAGACAGAAGTAGAAAGAAGAGCTGGGAGGAATGACAAGTAGTAAGTAGAACCAGGATGGTCAAAAACAGGCCTCTTATTACTTTACCAGCGTTAATCAAGCTTGCAATTTTTTTTCTTTCACTGTGCAGTTTAGGCTGGCCTTGAACTCACTTTGTAGCCCAGGCTGGCCTCTAATTCTCAGCGGTCCTCCTGCCTCAGCCTCCCAAGTGCTGGGATTATAGGCATGCGTCGCCAAGCCTGGCCAAGCTCCTAATATTTACTGATGATCTATTGACATTTCAGTATTCTCCCATTACTTCGTCTTTCACAGTTAGAATAGTAACTGGCATATAGAAGACATTTATTAAGTATTGTTTTCCCATTATTATTTTGTAATATTTTCCTCATGATTTCTCTCTGGTACCGAAGAGTGGGAGATATTATCCATCCATATGGAGGACAATGTTGATTGATTTTAGATTACTGTCATTAGGTAGCTGCTGATTTAGGACCCTAAAAATGGATTGAGCATATATGGATGTTCCCGCCAAAAAAAATTTTTTTTTTGGTGCCAGGGATTGAACTCACGACCTTGTGTTTGCCAAGTAGGCACTTATACTGCTGGGCTAAACCCTTGACCTCGCCAAAATTTCTTGTACAACATTTCTTGAAGTCTATCAGTGATGAAACCCTGCTGTGACTAACATTCTCAGAAAACTAAAGATACTGAAGTCAGGAAAATAGAGCCTTTTGTTCAGTACCACTGGGATCCTCCTGTCATGCAGATTGCCTGCCTCTTGCTTCTTGTCATTCCTCCCAGCAGTTCTTTCTACTTCTGTCTCACTATTTTCCAGGGCTCACCTTTGGTGCTACCAACTCCATAAAGCTTTCTGCAAAAGAGTCAGGGCCAACTGAGAGTTCAGAGGACCCAACCCCCTTTCCTGCCCTCCTTTCTGACACCAATGACGAGTTCAAGGTTGTCCAGGTCACTCTCAGTTTCTGTAATTCACACAGCACTCATTGAAAGCTGTTCTATGCATGGTTATAGTTTATCTCGGAGAAACGATACAGGTTAAAACTAGCCAGAGTCCAGGTGGGCATGTTGGTGCACATCTGTAATTCCAGACATGCAGGTGACGCAGGAAAATCACAAGTCCAAGGCTAGACTAGGCAACTTACTGAGACACTATCTCAAAACAAAATTTTTTAAAAAGTGGGGGTTGGGGAGATAGCTCAGTGGTAGGTTGCCTAACATACCGGAGGACCTGGGTTCAATCTCTAATAAAGGAAGACGAGAGAGAGATGAGAGACTATCAGGTATGACACAAATCACTGAGCCACAAAGCCCAGACCTCTCTTCGGGCAAGACCAGTTCTTTACTGCTTATCTTCCCTGTATTTGACCTTGACTGAACTTCTCTACCAACCGTGGCCTGAACTGCTCCACACTGTTTCTATTGTTCTCTGTTATTTTGGGTATCTCCTTACCTAAAGCCAAAATAAGAGAATAAACTTGTTTCTTATGTGGTATTTGGTACAATTCGAGTCAAAGAGCAATTTATTTAAATGAGCAACAATAAGTAATTCTGCTTCTATCATGTGCAAGGCACTTTATTAGAGGGCTTAATAGGTACTAATTGGTGATGGAAGTAACCTCTATTTGACTATAACAAAAGCATTTATATCAGTCTCTAGTAGTGTGCGAGTACTAGGTTGGGAATACAGCAACTTTATACAACAGATTAGGAGCAAAAAGTATATGAACTGAGCTAGGTGTGGTGGTGTATGCCTGTAACCCCAGCACTTGGAAGGGGTTGAGGCAGGAGGATCACCATGAGTTTAAGGCCAGCCTGGGGCACAGTGAGTTCAAAGCCATCTGGGACTACATAGCAAGAGCCTGTCTCCAAAAACGTATGTATGAACTGGGCCAGGGGTGCGAGTATCCCAGTGGTACTTTCTCCTCTCAGTGTAAGAGAACAAACGTTAAGGGGCTTGGGATTTAGTTCAGCAACAAAGTGCCTGCCTGACAAGCATAAGGTCCTGAGGTCGATTCCTGGTACCACCCCCCCACAAAAGACCAAAGGAAATAAAATGTTATATTTTGTAAAATATAAAATTGGTAAATTTCAAGCAGATTGATGAAAAAAAAAATGAGCAACTACCTGAGTTCTCCTAAAGTTCAACCCTCATCCATGTGTGCGCCCTAAGTCTAAGTACTAGCCATTGTGCCGTTTGTCTTCCTTAACAGATTAATAGTTCTGTTTGAAAATGATGCTGGCAGGACATGAACAGGTCTGTGGGACTGTTGTGAGCTAACTTTTGGACCCCTTCTTAGGAGATGAACTTCACCCCTTTTGTTGGCAGGTGCCTTCCCATGCCTTTTTTTTTTCCCCTTGGTACTGGGGATCGAACTCACGACCTTGTGCTTACGAGGCAAGTACTTAAGCCTCTGAGCTAAATCCCCAGCCACCCCCACTTTTTGTCTTTTTGAGACAGGGTGACTATGCAGTTCAGGCTGGCCTGGAGCTCACTTTTGCCCAGGCTGGTCTTGAATGCTCAATGATCTTCCTGCCTCAGCTTCAGGCCTGAGTTACCACGCCTGGCTCCCCTCACCTTTCTCTTCCCAGCCCCTCTTCTCGATGGCCAATTTGTACACCCTGACTAGAATCGAGTAGCCATCTTGGTCTATGAAGTAACTTTAGGTATGAAAGACACAAGAGAGTGACAAATGAAGGAACTGAAGCACCAAGGACTCTGGTGAATGAGCTGTCACAGCATCTCAGTGTACCACCTCCTATCACAATTATTGGTGGGTTTCTGGTATTTATAACAGGGTTAATCTTTCTTTTTTTTTTCCTTTTTTTTTGGTCTTTTTGAGACAGGGTCTTCAGACAGGCAGTTTGAGGCAGGCAGTTCAGGCTGGCCTGGAGCTCACTTTGTAGCCCAGTCTGGTCTTGAACTCGCAACAATCCTCCTGCCTCAGCCTCCCAAGTGCTGGGGTTACTGGCGTGAGCCACCACGCCTAGCTCATCAGGGCCAGTCTTTCTAATTTACAGGTAATGTACCTTTAAAGAGGCTCTATATGATCAATTGTTTAGGTTGTTTCTGATTTTTATTATTGTAGTAAGGCCCTAATGAGCACCCTCCATGAATATAATTTTTTGTATAAACCTCTCAATATTTTCTTGTGATAGCCAGGCATAGTAGTGCATGTCTATAATCCCAGCACTCAGGAGGTTGAGACAGGAGGATCGCAGCAAATTCAAGGCCTCCCTGGGGATACATAGTGAATTCAAGACCAGCCTAGACGATATAATGAGACCCTGTCTTAAAAAAAAAAAAAACTTCTTTGTGATCAAATTATAGAAGCATAATGTGTGAATCAAAGGTAAAGAGAAACCTGAATAAACCAAGCTTTTTTTGCTTATTTTTTATTGTACAGGGAATTGACCCAAGGTCTTTCATATTGAGCTGCATCCCAGGCCTTTTTAGTATTCTGAGACCAAGTTTCAACAAGTTGCTCAGGCTGGTCTAGAACCTGCTATCCTCCTCCCTTAGCCTCCCAGAGCGCTGGGATCACAGGATGCACCATCACATCCTGTTTAGATCTCTTTTGTAAGACACTGTTACGAAGGGTGGATGGAAAGTGTGTTAGCTTGTAAGGGAATGTCTTTAATAAGGGGGAGAGATTTATGCATTTCATAGGCTGAAAGTCACAGTGAATGAATACCGTTTAATCACATCTGTTTATCCTCATAACCACCTCAAACAAGTCCAGTTCAATTACGTTTTGTTTTAATGTGTAGGGACACCTCATTAGGAAGACAATTATATGTGGACACATATACATATATGGAAATAGAATACACGTATGAAAAGACTAAAATTTTGGTGTGATGGCACATGCCTGTAATCTCAGCACTCTGGGAAGCTGAGACAGGAAGATCATAAATTTAAGCCTAGCTTGGGCAGCTTAGTGAGGCAGTGTCTGAAAATAAAAAATAAAAAAAGGGCTTGTAGATGTAGCTGAGTTGAAGGCCTGGGGTTCAATAAAAAAAAGGAGAGACCACCACTTGACCATTTTTTTTTTCCTTTTTTTGTATTGGGAATCAAACTCATGACTGGCCCTACCACTTTCTTAAATGAACCCCTCACCTGAGATATCACATGTGTATCACTCATATCCTATATGAGGCACTGTAGAAGTCAAACGTCAAAGAGAAGTCAAGCTTTACATATAAAGACTCTCTCGGTGTAAGGCTGGGGATATACTTCGGTGGCAGAGCATCTGCTTAGCCAGCATAAGGTCTTGAGTTCCAGTACCAACAAACAAAAAAACAAAACAAAAACAAAAATGAAGAGCATCTGGGCATTTTGGACGCACTCCTTGGCTCAGTGGAGTTCGAGATGCTGATAAACATAAGGTCTGTGTTTGAAAGAACTGGTGAAGCTCTTCAAGTAGAGAAGGTGTATTTGACTGTGTATGCAGAGCAGAGATTTGGGGCACCCCTTTTATTGTGGTAGTAGGGGTGAATTTTGACACAGATCCAGTTACAAGTAGGAACATATATCTGAGAATTTCGTGCTTCTGCCCTGTTGCAGGGTTGGTCCCGCAGAGACTAATTTCTGTAGAATTAAATTTGATTAGTTTTTTCTAATCAACTAGCCTTAGTCTGAAACTATTTTGATTCATATGCGCTGTACAGTTGACTGAGGCTAATTCATTAAGTCAGAACAATTCTTTTTTTAATGTGATTTTTTTTTCTTTTTTTGTCTTTTTGAGACAGGGTTTCACTACACAGTTCAGGCTGGCCTTGAACTTACTTTGCAGCCCAGGCTAGCCTTGAACTTACAACAGTGGATCCTCCTGCCTCAGCCTCCCAGGTGCTGGAATTACTGGCATGTAGCACCACACTTGGCAAGGTCAGAACAATTCCAACTAGCTATTTCATAACTATTGAAAGTAACTTTTCTTTTCTGCTTTCTTTCTTTCTTTCTTTCTTTCTTTCTTTCTTTCTTTCTTTCTTTCTTTCTTTCTTTCTTTTTTTACCAGGAATCAAACTCAGGGCCTTGTGCTTGGCAGACAGGCTCTGTGACACTGAGCTGTATCCCTGACCCTTAACTCACTTTTTAAAAACACATGGTCTTGTGTATTTCGTGTGTAATAGATCAATTTAGTGAGTAGATTTTTTCCTTTTGGCAATGTGAATTGATTCCAAGAGATCAGGAAAGGGTTGACTGCATAGAAGCAAGAAGGGCTTTTCTTTTTTTATGTTTACATCTTGTTTCACAATTGTTCTGCTAATTATTATAGTGGTGGTTACATGATTATGCATTTATCAAATACCACACTTGGTGGGTTTCGCAGAATATAAATTGATACTTAAATAAATGTGGCTTTCAAAACAGAAACCAAACAACAACAAAAGCATATGTGGCGTAGCCCTCCCAATCTGACACAGGTAAGAAACAGGTAATGGATTTGCTCCAGCAACAGACAGGTTTTCTAAAGCAACTCCTTTGCTTCTTGTTTTCTAGGTCCAGAACTATTCATGTCTAGAGGGCAGGGTAATAAAAATACTGAGCTCAGAGTTCCTAGAAACTTTCTTTGATTATTAGCAAAGTCCTTCATGGATGGCTTTTAATTAAAGAAAATGAAAATTCCTCAGATGATGACGTGCTTGAGTAAGTTGCTAAGATATAAAGAGGAATAATTCTGCCTGAAACAGATGGAGATAGGGAACTGAAGCTAAGTTTTAGGTCAGGTTTTGCTCAAGTAAAGCTAGGATGAGAACTCTGAAGAACTGGCAGGACAAGCAGGATTACACACTGCAGGTCAAGCCCAAGGACCAGTAGGGATTGCATCGGGTAGCTGTTGAATCCTGGATGTCTACTTTCCTTTTGGGAGAATTCCAGGAGATGGAGCTCATCTTACCGACCCTGTTCAGCTCAGAAACAACAAAACCAAGCTCTGAGCTGTCTGACAAGGCTGAATCTTGCACCCAGATGTTTTAATTCAGAGAAGCCGTGGTCTTTCCACTCCACGACTTTACACGTCAGATCAATCAAGTGGTGTCTCCTGATGAAAGCCGGCAAAGGAGCACTGAGAATGAGACAGAACTTCAAGGCAGTTCTTCTCAGAGGAAGTCTGAGGACTATTTAATATATTAAAAGGTGTATTGAAGATTGTTGGGGCTGTGGGTATAGCTCAGTGGTAAAGTGCTTGGTTAGCAAACATAAGGTGCTGGGTTTGCTCCCCAGCACCACAAAAAATACATAAACAAAACAGCAACAACAATAACAACACAAGCAATTTACAAGGGAAGAAACACAAACTGCCTATATACAGCATATTATTTCCAGTTCTCAAAAGAATCAAGGAAATGCAAGTTTAAAGCAAGATGTATGGAGAAAGGTCAGGGAAGAGACACTGTCATATACTGCTGGTGACAGTTTAAGTTTAACTTGCTGGATGGGGGGCTGGGGATTTAGCTCAGCAGCATAAGTGCCTGCCTGGCAAGCATGAGGTAGAAAGAGGACAGCAGTTCTGCTGTATAACCACCAGGGAGCAATTTCTCTAACTTCCTGAATTGTGACTTATAAAAAATGTTAAAGGTAACAATTTGGGGGGACATGTTTAGAGTAAAAGCAAAGAAAACATACAGATACACCCAAAGAATGGAATATTGCTCTTATCTCCTCAGGAATGACTGGGACTCACAGGAAACAGGAATAGAAACACTCCTAAACTGAATTTCGAAAACAAAGTAAGTCTGTGAGAGAACTTCTAAATAAAGGGATCTGGATGCATTCACATTTCCAGGTGTCCTAGCCTCAGTTTTCCAGCAGTCAGAGCCCAGGACAACGGCCAAAATCTTGGTGTGTACTTTATTGGGGAATAAAGGAAAAAAAGGAGCCAGACACAAGAGGAGGGTAGCAGGGGAGGAGGAAGGTACTGAGTTGGTTCTGATTATAGGCCTGGCTGGGCGAGCCCACGAGAACGTCTAAGAAGCTGTATGAAAAGCATTTGAGACCTGTCCACTTTCCAAGACGAGAAAGGGAACATGTTTCTCTCTGTAAGGTGTTTACTTTCCAGCGTTTCAGGGTTGAGCATACCCGGGCACCCACGACTGGAGAATGGCAGAGAAACTGTGAGGAAGGAAAGAAAGAAGCAAGAGTGCAGAGTGCTTGAAGCAAAGGCTGTCGGACGGAACCAGCAGCGTCTGTGTGGTGGGCTGCACCGGCATGGCGGGAAGAAAGCATCTGGGGGTAGAGGCGTCAGGGACCCAGGACACCAGGGCAGCGCTTGTTAACTGGTCAGGACTAAATAAATACACACTATGTACCAGACACAGACCTAAGCTCTAGACACAAACGTGAGTAAGAGTCATGGTCTCTTCCCTCAGGAAGCACAGGCTGAGTGGTGGCAAGATTTGGGTTGCTGAGGCACTAGAAAGAATTTGCCAGAGAAAGGACAAGGGGGAGGGGAGGAGACTAGGCATTCCGGTGGGGGTGGCAGCGTGCCATGAAACACCTTGTGGAGACCAGGGCTCTGAAAATCTCTGAGGGGAAACAGGTTGATCAAACACAGCAATGGAAGCAGTCTTTTAGTTTGATATCTAAAGTCTAACAAGCTTCTCCCCCATAGATTTAGCAAACACAGTGTTAATCCTGCTGGAAAATGCCCCAAACTCCCTGCCCCGCCCTAGACCTCAGTGTTCAGTAAACAAGCCGGCCTCCCAGACTGTGAGAGTTCATAAAAATAACGTTTGTTTCTCTATTGGCAGAATATCCTCAAACTCTGACCTTTCCTACACATGCTAATGACTCACCCTGGCTGCCACTCTGCAGTCAATGAGGAAAATGATAGAAACGCTCTGGAAAAATCTTCTGTAGGGAGCTGACTTCCTCAGTCACCAGGCACAGGCAAGGACAGCCCCTTCTATGCTTTCCCTACCCAGCAAGCCTGCAGCCCAGGGTTCTTCCCAGCCCAAGCCTTGCAAAGACGCAGAGGACATGCTCTGTGCAGCTGGAACTCCACCAGGGTTGGGTAATAGCTTATCTCTCTGAAAACCCAGTCCCACTTTTGCACACTGTACTCTGAACTTTAGTACAGACAGAGGCGGCTCACACACCCTTATTTGGTCTGTGGCTTGTACAGGCCGAGCTGGAAGGGCTCGGCCACCCCTCCTCCACCCACCTCTGGCACATTTCTAAACTCGATGACTTCCTTTGTAATCCACTGCAGGCAAAGGTAAGTTCAGTGTAACTCGAAGGCAAGGCAAGGCAGGCCCAGAACACAGGAGGCAGCCCGGTGCCCTACTGTGTTGTACCTTTCCCTCCAAGGGGCCAATGTGGGAGGCAGCCACTCCACCAGGAGAGTGCAAAGAAATTGGACCTAAGCTTAAGGAAGACTGAGAGAACATTCTAAAGCAGGACCCAGCAACTTCAGGGGTACCTCTGCAGCACCAAGGACTGGTCTAAGACAAACACGGAGAAAAAGGGGGAAGAGGGGGCTGGGGATATAGCTCAGCGGTACAGTGCCTGCCTAGCTAGGTCAAGGCCGGAGTTCAATTGCCGGTGTTACAGGCACCTGAGTTAGATAAAATATTATAGGCAGTCAGACAGGGCTACGTCCTCAGAGGACCTAGCGCAGAAGCCCAGATACCTTGCAACTGTGGGGGAGACAGATGCCTCCTGCTATGGGCCAGGCCTCATGACAAAAGCTCAACAAATGCACCCACTTCCTACAGACTGATATTCTAAATAGGTCACTGATATTCTAAATAAAACCAGGAGTCACCATCCCCACCCACTAAGGGAAGAGTCACTACTCTTTAAGCATGTCCCCTTGCTGTGACTCGCTCCCTCATTTGTTCCCGATTTAATCAGTTTTACCTGAGCAATTAATCTTATTGGTTAACCATGGTTCTGTCTCACCTTAGGCTCATCTCACATCAAGGTTTTACTCTATGAAAGTCCCTAAAAGAGACAGAGTCCTTGGCAACCTGCTCAGGACCCCTTCCATCTCTCTCAGACAATCTCTTTCACTCAATAAATACATTCTGCTCTTAACCTCCATTGTTGTTAAAATTCATTCTTTGAGTTTAGAGAACACGAACTCATACCGAACATCTAGTAGGTTGGGAGTTTCATTCCCCTATATTGCTGGAACAAAAAAAAAAAAGAAAGGAGGAAGTACAGTGAGAGGGACAGAGAAAGACTCAAAAAAGAGGGATAAAGAAAATCAGTCCACTTTATGAAGTATCTGCTTTGTGAGGGGCCTAATCCTCAGCCAGCTCAGAAGCCCAAATGAAACTAATGTCTTGAGAGACCCTTATCCACATTAGGTCTCAAGTCCCCAAATTGAACTATAAAATGATTTTTTCTTTCTCATGGTATGTAAAAGGGATTAGAAAATCATAAATATTAGGTACTGTACTGATATCGGTCACCTTTGATTATCTTTCTCAGAAAAATGTACTTCAGGAACTGGTGTGGTACTGCACAGCTGTGATCCCAGCACTCAGGAGGCCAAAGAAAATTTGAGGCCAACATGGGCTACAGTGAATTCAAGGCCAGCCTGAACTACATAGTGTGACCCTGTCTCAAAAAAAAAAAAAAAAAAAAGCAAAACAAAAATGAAAAATGTACTTCACATCATTGTAACACAGTTTGTAAGATTCTTGTGAGAAATCTTTCTTGATAAATTGCCAGTTGCGGGACAGGGTTATAGCTCAGAGGTACTGTGTGCTCAGCATGGGGGAGGCCTTGAATTTAACCTCCAGCCCTGAAAAACATCACTAAATTGTTACTTAATGTGGTTGCTTAAAAGAATCAATTCACTGACCTCACTACAAAGAGGTCACAGAGTTCTGCTTCCCCTGATCAGACCCTAAACCAGTGATTTCAGAGTCAGATACCAGTAGCAAGGCCTTCTTCCTCTCTCCCTTCATGAAGACAGTGATAGCAGCAATGGTTGACAGGTGTTCTTTGAGATGTGAAAATGAGAAAAACAATCCAGTCTAAGCTCATGTCTGTGCTACATTCTTTTGAACAGAGAAGAATGAGGACAGGAGTTTTACCTTTTGACTGGTCTCTGAATCCTCTGGCACCTAAAATTTCTGCCTCATTATTTTAAAAGAAAAAAAATTAAGGTTACCTCAGAGAAGTGTTTTTTTTGTTTTTGTTTTTGCTTTTTTTTTTGGTCTTTTTGAAACGGGATTTTCTGGGCTTGAATTTACTTTGTAGCCCAGGTTGGCCTTAAACTCGCAGTTACCCTCCTGCCCCAGCCTCCTGCATAGTGGGATTACAGGTACACACTACCATAACGGGCCTTCCATTCCCAACTTTGGCAAGCACTTGAAACACTACCATAAGCCAAAGGAACAGAAGGCCAGAGAGTAGGGGCCCTGAATCTCTTTGATCCCCTAGCCCCTCAGAGATAAGTACTAGACATTCTGATTGCTAAGCACCCAAAGGGATCCCCAAGAGAGCCAGAGAAGTGCAGGAAAGCTTGAAGTGGAGATGGCAGTTAATTTTAGGTTCCACTGAGTTGAAAGGCCAGTGCAAGACAGTCTAAGGGATGCAAGTGGCAGAAGGATGAGAGAAGCCTTCAAACAATGAATTCAAGACAGATAAGAGCTGTAAGAAAAAGTTACAGCCAAATTGTTATAGGCGTTCAGAGAGGGAAATTTATATTTATATTATCATATAGATAAAAAGAGTTTCATAGGACTGGGGGCATATGAGTATCTCAGTGGGAAGAGGAGTGTTCTGCATGCATGATACCCTCAGTTCAGTCCCAGCATCAAAAATAAACAAGTCTCATTTCACGGAAGAGAGAGACACTGGGCTGGGTTAGGATGACTAGGTCTTCCGACGGGGCCTGTAGCCTGTGCTGATGTGTGTGGTGTGAAGACATTGGCCAGATCTAATAGGCCTCAGTAAGGTAACCTGGAAACAGTCTGAGGGATAAACTGGGAAAGTGGAAAACTGACAAATACTTCTGTTTAAAAGTAGTAGCCAAGGGCCGGGGATTTAGCTCAGTGGTACACCTGCCTGCCTGGCAAGCGTGAGGTCCTGAGTTCGATTCCCAGTATTAAAGCAAAAAGTAGTAGCCAGGGGAATGGAAAAGAGCAAAGAGATATGATTAAATAGCTATCATTAAAGACAATTTTGCTAGACTTTGGAGCTAATTGGATGGTAGGAACAAGAAAGAAAATGATATCAAAATGACTTCAAGGCTGGGGGTCTAGCTCAGTGGTACAGCATTTCCCTAAAACATGCAAGGTTCCGGTTCAACCTCCAGCACCACAAAGAAAAAACCAACCAACCAACCAAACAACCAAACAAAGAAACAGAAATACTTATTCCCTTTAAAGTCAAATTCTGTCACTTTATTTAGTGATTACTTGGTAAAACCAATCCAGTGAGCCAGAATAGGCAACAGATTTGGTGGTTCTCAGTTAGAAAGAGCTCATCTGACTGGTGCTTACATTTTTGATTGAAGATGGTCAAAACTGCCAGGCATGGTGGTGCACATTTGTTATCCTAGCACTCCGGAGGCTGAGGCATGAGCGTGGTCATGAGTTCGAGGCCAGCCTGAACTACATAGAAAGAACTTGTCTCAAAAAAACAAAAACATCAAAATTAAATGTTTATGCATAAAATTTTTTCATAAAGGAGTTGTGGCAACAGACAAACTATCTAGGGGTTGCCTTAACAAGGACTCCAGCTTGAAAACCTGTTGAGTAAGAGCAGGAGAAGATGGATAGTTTCAAACGCAAGACAACAAAGACACTGTGGAAATAGAAACGGAAGGTGAGACATACATTAAAGGAGAGGGTAGAGCAGTCAACAGGATCTACACTGCCAAGAACAACCAAGAAAAAGCCCTCGGGTTTCTCCGCAGAAGAACCAGCAGTGGTTCCTGAAGCAGTATTAGAGATGTGAAGTAGGTAGAAGCCATGTGAGGACAGGCCAATGGTGGTGAGAAGACAGGACTTACTAATTTCAAGTTGTTTAAGAGTGGTGAGAAGGGAAGGACAGAATGAACACCTTAGGGAATAGCAGTCTGAGCCTGCTGTGGTGGGATCCTCCTGCTCCTGCAGCTCTGGGTTAGCTCTGGGGCAGGAAGATTGTGGTTTTGAGTCCAGCTTGGGAAATCCAGCAACTTTGCAAGACCCTGTCTCAAAATAAAAAATAAAATAAAATAAAATGGGAGTGGGGCTATAGCTCAGTAAGAAGGCCCTGGGTTCAGTCCCCAGTACCAAAGTGTGTGTGGGGGGAAAGGGAGTGGCAGTCTGGAGAAGAAGAGTTTAGAATCTGGAGGGTGAAGACTGAGGAAAGAATCAATACAGTTGGTATAGAATACACTTCCCAAGAGGAGCAAAATAATGCAGACAAGACAAATGGAGATTCGGCTAAAAGTATAGGCTAACCTGTGGCTGTGGAAGAGGGGTACATCAGAGAGCCAAAAGTTACTGGTTTCACTGGATTAACTGATCCCACTTCAATAGGTGCTGTGAGAGTAAAAGGACATTTGGGAAGGGGGGCTGGAGTCGGGCATGCTAGTAAGCTAATCCCTGAGGGAGGGTAACACAAGTGTGTGGGGGAGTGGAAAGAGATCTCACACAGTGCTGGTCAGGCAATAAGAGAACCTAGTCTGGGCAGGCGTGGTGCTGCCTGCCTGTGATCCCAGAATTTTGGGAGACTGAGGCAGGAGGATCACAAGTTTGATGCCAGCCTGGGAAATTGAGCAATTCAGTAAGAACTTGTCTCAAAATTGAAAACAAAAAAACAACCCCCCCCCAAAAAAAACCTGAAGCTCTAAGAGCTCAGCATGAAGGCCCTGGATTCAATCCCTATTTATGTATCCCACCCCCCCAAAAAGTGTCGTGTGAATACAGCCAGTCCATGATATTAAGCCTTCAATATTCTGCTACCATGCTAGACACACCAGGGACCTTTTAAAGGTTTTTAAGGGTTCAGTGTATTAGGAAGACAGACACTCTGGAACAAAATGAAGGAGAGAAAACCTCCATGGAAGCCCATGTGAAAGATGACAGGGGAATGAATGAGGACGGCAGGACTAAGATGACAGTGGTGCGAGCAGTGACACAGAATGTGACACTGCCTCCCTGGAGGACTGAAGGAGGGGAAGGCTGAGCAAGGAGGCATCTGTCAGAGGGGCTGCACACAGGACACTAAAATCGCTGCAAGGAGGGATGAGGCAGAGCTTTGAAGATGTACGAAGAAAGAGCCAGCAAGAGGAGGAGCCAAGAAAGGAGACTGGGATGGAACAGTTGAGAGACTGCCCGTCTCTGGCTCTGGATAGCACATAAATAATGTTCACCAGCACCACCAGCACGTCAAGGGCTAGGCTGTGGGCTGATGGCCTAGCATGATGAGCACACAGCCTGACAGTTATGCAAGCAGCTCACAGAAGCCACGTCCTGCCGTCTACCCAAGTTCATGAGGGAGAGGTAGGATGCATTCTCCTCCTTCTGAGGAATTCTAACAGCCATGAGGAGAGAAGGATAGAGGACATGGTGGGTTTCGTGGTTGGGTAAGAGCCTCAACTGTGAAAGGCCCCTCAAGTGTTAACAGTGAGTCAGAAACTGTGATTGAGCTGAGTGTGGTGGTACGTGCTTATAATTCCGGCAGTTTAGGAGGCTGAAGCAAGAGGACTGCAAGTCTGATCCCAGTTTAAGTAATTTAGTGACATAACGAAACTCTTTAGCTTTGGGTTCAATCCCAGTACTGCAAAAGAAAAAAAAAAAAAAGAAAAGAAAAGAAAAAGTTGCTGTGGCTGAGCTGCCGGGAGGCCAAAGGTGACCTACATAGACCAGGAGGTAAAGGCATTAAGGTTGATTAGTGGATTCCAATTCAACTGGATTCTTACTAGAATTCAACAGCATTACTAATAATTACCAGTTCTTTAATAATTCAGTAAGAGTTTTTTGTATCATCAGTGATTTAACACTTCTTATAAACTGGATGGGGTAGTGCAATGTCTGCAGCCCTGCAGTTCTGGAGGCTGAGGCAGGAATATTATAGTCTTTGTAACTTATAGAGACGCTGTTTAAAAAGGGGTGGGGATGAGGCAGAGCTGGGATGTAGCTCAATGGTAGAGAGTATGTACAAGGATCTGGGCTCCAAACCTTGAGTTTGGATATCAGCATCTAAATCCTTTTAAAATTAACATTTCAGGGGGCCAGGGATTTAGCTCAGTGGCTCAGATGCTTGCCTGGTAAGTGCCAGATTGTGAATTTGATCCCTGATTTAAAATAATAATAATAATAACATTTCTTAGCTATAGACAGTTAAGCATTAAATATCTATCTATCTACCTATGCCTGGTACAGGGGATTGAACCCAAAGTTTTCCCGTTAAGCTAATCCCGAGCCCTTTTACTTTGAGACAGGGTCTTGGGAAATTTCCCAGGCAGGTCTCAAACTTGTGATCCCTCTGCTTTACTGTTCTTTCTATCTAAAGTGCTGGGATTACAAGCATGTGCCACATATCTGTTTTACACGTTAAATAGTGCAGCATAATATACCCATCTACTTACTAGGCTAGTGATGCTGAGGGAAAATGTATCCAAGAAAGTGATCTAATTTGCTTTACGATCTTTCCCAATTAGATTGCTTCTATTTGGTGTGGTTACTTGCAGACAGGCTTGCAATGCTGGCCAGCAGAGTCTTTGTTATTACAATATTACAAGGATTGTATTTGGCTATGTAGATAGCAAATGCATATGTATATTCTGGAAGATGGGATGGCATTTATTAACAACTTGTAACATCAAGCAGCTGACATTCGTTCAGAGCAAATAAAAAATACTCAGACATTTCTCAGGTAGTGTAAACTAGTCTAGAATTAGCACTGGTCTAAATTTAGCTTGTAAAAATGAGTTCAGAATGAATTATTTTTTTATAGCAATGTTTTCTTTTTTTAAAATTGCTTTTCCCTGCCTTCCCTTCCTGGCCACTTGTTTTGTAAATTGAACAACCACAAGGGAAGGATGTACATCAACCTTGCTTATGAGACAGGGGCTTGAAGCAAAATCTTTAAATTGTAGCTTAAGTCCAGGCAAATGAAACAGTGGCTAAAGGTGACTGACCCCAAGTGCCAGGAAAGTAAGGAGGAGGAGAGTCAAAGGCCAACAGTAATTTCCAGAGGTGGGGCAGTGGTCAACATCTACCAGAGCTGCTGTGAGGGCCAAATAAAATTGGGACTGCTAGGTATCCCACTGATTTGACAACCAGGAAGTGACCAGGGACCCTGACAAATAGGAGCTTCAATGGCAGAAGGAGAGGCAGGATGAGTGAGGAGGATTTGTTGTTGTTTTTATTTTGCTTTTTGAGACAGGGCTTTGGCTGGCCTTGAATTTCTTATATAGCCCAGAATGGCCTCAAACTTGTAGGGAGCCTCCTGCCTCAGCCTACACAGTGGTGGGATTACAGGTATAACACCACCACACCTAGCCAAGCCAGGTTTACTATATTAGGAAATGAGCATGCGATCAGCATACAGAAGTAGGAGAACAGATAATACTGGATTGTAAAGGACAAGAGAGAAGTAGGGCGGCAAGGATGGGAAAACAGTAAGAGGAGGTTTTCATTTTTGTTTCTTTTTGTAGTGCTGGGGATTGTGTTTTCATTGATGTGAGAATCTTTTTTTTTTTTTTTGTCTTTTTGAGACAGGGTCTCCCTATGCAGTTCAGGGTGGCCTTGAGCTCACTTTGTAGCCCAGGTTGATCTTGAACTCACAGGATCCTCCTGCCTCAGCCTCCCAAGTGCTGGGATTATAGGCGTGAGCTACCATACCCAGCTGATGTGAGAATTTTGAAAAAACAGATATGGACAGAATCTGGAATGAAGAAGTAAGAACAACAAAGGCAAATGAAAATGCCCATTAAAGCATGTGCCAAGTATAAGAAATTATGCAGCAAAAGTCAGAATTATAGATGACATTTGAGTATGATGATGTAAATAGGAGATGTCCAGGTGTCTCCTAGCAGGTAGTTCTAGGAAACGGATAACCAGTAACTTTCCTCTCTAAATTCTGGGACTATGTTTCACAGGTAAAGCACTGGAGTAAGCAGCAATTTGATATTCAGAACCCGTTTCAGGCCAAGGGTAAATGGCAGAGAGAAGCAAGCTCACAGTAGGAAGTAGTGAAATTGACTCTGAAAAAAAGATAATAGGGAATTGTTTTGGGGGTCAGAGTTGCCGATAGTGCGTGTCATGTAAAATTTGAACTTGAGAAAGCATGAGTAATTTTTTAGTACAATTAGGTCCCCTTCAAAAGCAACTGTGGGGCTGGGGATTTAGCTCAGTGGCATAAGTGCCTGCCTGGCAAGCATGAGGTGATGAGTTCAATCCCTGGTACTGCAAAAAAAAAAAAAAAAGAAAGCAACTGTGTATTTGTCTGACATACAAATTTAATTGGATATTTTGTTTTATCTGTAACCCTGTTTAAGATACATACTTTTGTTTTTTGAGACAAGGTCTCACTGTGTAGTCAGGCTGGTCTTGAACTCATGGTGAGTCTCCTGCCTCAGCCTCCCGAGTGCTAGGATTAGAGGTGTGCACCACCACACTGCATTAAAGCACATTTTTTTTTGCAGGGCAATTACTTTGTTTGTCAAGTCATAAAGTGTTTGCTGTGAGAACGACCATAAAGATAATCTAATGTAGTGTGTATTTTATGTACAGAGGACTGATGATGTGAGCAGATATGCCAGACAGTAGTCGCACCAGAGGGAACTCGGCCAGATCCTACGGTCCTGCTGCTACAGGAGAGTAATTCTCAAGTCTATTTTTGAATGTAGCTTCTGGAGATGTAATGAAATATACTAAGATGCTGTTGTCAATCAATCAATCAATCAATCAATCAATTTTGCTGGAGATAGAACACAGGGCTTGTACATGCTCAGACAGTGCTCCACTAGCTATATTCCTAGTCTTCAATTTTTTCCCAGTACTGTAGATTAAACCCAGGGCCTTTGCACTGAGTTCATCCATAACCCTTTTTAAATTTTTAAATATTGAGATAATAGTCTTGCTAAATAACTAAGTTGCCCAGACTGGGCAAGAACTTGCAATCCTGTCTTAGCCTCTCAGAGTGCTGAGTTATAGGTATACGCCAACTTGCTTGGCTTCTGTTAATTTTAATGAATATTTAAAAAATTTTATTTATTTTTGTGCTACTGAGGGTTGAACCCAGGGCCTCTGCACTGAGATACAGCCTTGGCCATTTTTTACTTTTGAGACAGAGCTTCACTAAATTGCTAAGCTGCCCAAGCGGGGCTTGAGCTTGTGATCCTTCTGCCTCAGGCTTCCAGAGTACTGGGATTACAGGTTTGTGCCACCACACACTTGGCTAATTTTAATATCTTTTATTTAAAGAGGAATATAGAGGCCAGGGGTATATAGCTCAGTGGTAGAACATATACTTAGCATTCACAGAGCCCTAGATTCCATCCTTAGAATAAACAAATATGAGGACTGCCATATGTGTTCTGACTTCTTTAGAAGTTATTAAGGATTGATTCCCCCCACCCTTTCTCACTGGGGACCAAATCCAGGTCCCCAAACATGCTAAGCATGTCCTCTTATCATTGAGCTAAATGCTCAGCACTATAGGAACTACTGAGGAAAAACATACATTGTTAAGTGGAGCAATCATTCATAACTTATACCCAATTGTGAAAAGGTTGAGAAATAATAGTTGGTACTGGAAATGAGTCTAAAGGTCACACTAGTGAAGTTCATGTGGATAACATCTGGCATGCTTGTAGGCCAGTGACTGCTCATCACTTAGTGGGGAAAAAAACAAACGAATGAGTGAACTCTTCTCAGGCTCATAATTTGAAACTAATTGTGAATCACAGAGGATTACTCCAGGAAACTACCTGCAAAATAAGAACATAGGCCAATTGATGAAAATAGAAGAGGGATTAAATATGTTGTAGTAGAAAAATGGAGAATTACAGCAAGGCTGGCATCTGATTTGACTGTTAAAAGTATAGGCTAGTGCTGAGGAAAAGTGTTATAGATTCAGCTCTGTAACTATGTAAAGACTGATGAATGAAATGTCAGATTATAAAGATAATCTTGCTTAATACTTGGGAGGTGTGGTGACTCATTCTTTTAATAAAATCCTTGGTTTACTCTGCCTGATAGCTAGGATCCTGGAAAAGCAAACCAAATGCTTCAGCAATGCTCAGAGTATTACTCTTTCCAGCTCATTCTCATCAGACTTCGCTCCCCAGATCCTGTGTCCTTGTTCTGACCTCCCACCCTTTCCAGACTCCTCCCAGCACTGGAGGTTTGGTTGTCTGCCTCAGTGAATGCCTCAGGCCTCTTAGGCGGAAAGTTCCCGCCCTGAATTCTGCTCCTAAAGGGCACCCTTGCAGCCCACCAAGAGGCAGAGGGACTAGACACGCCCACATTGTCACTGTCCCTTAGCACAACCATTCTAGAGACACTTGAGTGGTTTAACAGCAATAATGAAAGACATTTGGATTCCTCTTCAGCTTAGCCAAACATCAATGAAAATGTGTCTCTTTCCCTTGGAAAACAGAGATTTCCAGAGTTAAAGAAGGTGCTAGATTAGAGGATGAGGAGAAAAAGATGATAAAGGGTAAATGGATTCCCCGAAATGATTGCAAACTACTTGTACTGCAAACATATACTATTATAATACAACAACAACAATAATAATAATAATTAAAAAAAGAGTAAATGGAGCAATGGAGCTTTGTGAAAAAATAGAACTACTAGACAAGAGGAAACTGAGATGAGAGTGTGGGGTCAAGGGGCCCTAGCCAAGAAACAAGAACCAAAAACTATTGAGTTATTTCTGTGGCTTTCTAAGAAGGAATTGAAGTCAGAGATAAGGCTATGCTATTTTTACACTGACAGTGGGGATGATGAGATGGCAAACTTTGGGGTACAAACAGAGTTTTCCCCACGAATGCCAAGTGACTAGTGGCTCCTAGAGGAAGGATTCACTCCTATAGTTTCCTCTCCCCTCCCGCTGTGGTCCCCCTTGTCCTCCTCCTCCTCTTTTTTTTTTTTTTTTTTCCTCTTTTAACAGTAGCCAAGTTTTATTAAAGGTAGGAAAATGAAAAGGTTCTGGAGAGTGAGCCTGGGGCAAATAAAAGTAAGAAAAGAAGTACACCCTACAGAGAGAGGGTGGGCCACTACACAAGAGAGAACACAGTGGCCCCACAGTCCGTTTAGAAACTTTATTCTTTCCTTTTATCAGGAAGCATGTCTCCTGCCTTTTTTCCTAAGCAAACCACATGAATAATTCCATCCTTCCAGGCCACAGATCCATTGTCTACTCTAACTTTTTGCTGCAGGAATTTGTTATCTTCAGGATTATACCGGAGTCTCCTTAACTATGTTTTTAAAAAATGCCCCAGGAAACTCCTACTCCTACCAAGCCTTCAGATAATGCCTAATTTGAGACATGGCTCCAATAAGTCTTTTTGGATGGACAGTGGCCATGAAAAACCAGGGCTACAAGGGCCAAATGTGTAGGCTAAAGCAGAAACGAGAGATACCTGGCCCTATGTGTATGTGGACAAGTTACTCAGCCTCTCTTTGACATCTGTAAAATGGAAGTAGTAATATCTTCTCATAGAACTGAGTATTAAACAAGTTAATAAGTGAAAGCATGTAGAAAGCATTGGATACAGAGTAAAGACATGCTAGTTATTATTATTATCAGTCTGCTGATAATGTTTCACTTAAAAGGGAAAAGAAAATAGCAACAGAAAAAAAATGGCTCAGAAGAGAGCAAATGCCTCCTTTTACGCCACTTCCATTTCCTTGATGTTCATACACTTGGGACTCTAACGCTTTGAATTTTCTACCTACAGTGCTCTTCTCCTGCCTCTTCACCGCTGATTGACTTCCTGGCTCAGGTCAGGTAGCCCAGTCATTCTATTCAGAAACTTTCTCTAATCCCACGTTAGGTGAAGTACCTCTTCCCAGATCTTTGTCTTGTGCTCAGCCACTCCTCTTTCCATGCCGTGGTGAATATTTACATCCTCGTTTTCTTGCTAGACTGGGAGCCCCTAGAGTCAGCTCTACTTATCCATTCGGCCCTGCTTGTAGAGGACTCTATAAGTGAGCCTGGGACACCTTCTATACCGTGACTAGTCCTGCACAAGCTTTCTGGTACCCCTTGAGTTGGCTTTCAGTGAAGGTACTAAATCTGCTCTTGGAATCAAAGAAAAGACCATGAACTACATATTTAAGTTAAGGCCAAGAATCCCTGTAACATGATTAGCTTCAAAAATGTTCCAGAGGAATTCCTGGCATGGTGCTATTTGAAGAATTCAGAGATCAAGAAGATTAATGAACTTGGTTTGCACTACCTCCTAAAAAGGGGGAGGGGAGTTACAGTTACTGAGTATCTATACTTGCTAGTCACTATTGTAGGTACATAATGCTTTTTTTTTTCCCCCTGGTATTGAGGATTGAACAACTGAACCAGAGCCTTTGAGTTACACTATATCCCAGCCCTCTTTTTCTTTTGAGATAGGGTCTAGCTAAATTGCTCAGGTGGAACTCAAACTTGTAATCCACCTTCCTCAGCCCTATAATGTCCTATAATATAATCCTAGGATTATAGACATGCACCACCGTGTCCAGCTGCCTTATTTTCCATTCAGTCAAGAGACCTACAATGTGGGTACTACCTTGATTTGGAGACAGAGTCAAGGTTTTAGTTGCCCAACAGTACCTGGCACAACAAATGACGTAATGGAAGATCCAGGCCTTATTCTGGAATGAACGAAGTCATGTGAACACCATTGAAAGGACTCTCCAAAGAGACAAAACAGACCAGACTATCTGTAGCCTATTATCTTACTATATTTTCTAATATGCCTACTCACTTCTCTTCAGGATGAGAAAAGTTCTCTCTAAGCAAAGGGACTCCCAATTCCCATTCACTGGGGTAAGTACTGAGGAGAAGCTGCCCAGGATTGCATGACTACCAACAGAATACTTAGGATTTTCATTCTTCCTAAAATAGAATGACTATAGTACTCTTAACAGCCTGGGGAAAATCCTGGGGTCCCAAACTGAGAAAAATCTTTACTTGCTGGGCTTTATAAGCCCAAGCTGTTTCTTAGAAAATTGCCTTTATTCTTGGTCCCATGTAGCTTGTGGCGTCTAAAATTCCACTTTGGGGAGTCTTGCTACTTGTAGTTATTGCACTAACACTTGAGCCGCCAGCCCTAAATCATCTTATTCATATCATCTCATGATTAGAACTTGGTCACTACCTGCTCTTTTGTATCACCTCCAACCTGTTTATGAAGATGACTTGATTAGCACCCCCAAGTAACCTTTAGTTACTGCATAACTGTGGTAGATTAACTAATGGTCAACTTGTAACATTCAATGGTTGTGTAAGGCCTACCTGAAGATTGCTGCCAACAGCAGATAAAAGGAAACGGGAAAGGAAGAGGTGGTGTTGTTGATTCTCCTGGAGAAGTGTGCTGCACTGGTTTCCCTCTGATTAACTTGGCAGTTTCCATTGTAGGAGGAGCTCATTGTCGCTGAGGATGGCTGCAGTTCACTTTGGCTCTGGTTCTTACCGAACGCATCACTTCCTGACTCTGGTGGGGAAGATTGTGTGCTGTTGGGTGCTTGCCATGAACTCAGCTGTTCTTATCATCGAAGGAGCTCAGGTCTTTGCCATCACTAAGGATAGTTGTGGTTCTTTTCAGGGGAGCTCTGGTCCTTAATTTGAGTGTCACTTCCTGGCTCCAGTGTGGATCCCTCAACTTATGGCACAGATCCTTCATCCCACTGTTACAAAATTCCTGGCTTCCACTAGTGACCTTTGGGCCTTCCCAGTGTAGAACCTTGACACAAACTTGCATGAGACACTGTTGTGGGTTATGTTCTCAGGTTGTACTCATGGAAGACATTGCCATGGGCTCCAGGTCTTCAACTGGACTCGTCAGGACACTGCCGGGGGATCCAGGCCCTTAGCTGGATTCCTTGGGTCTCCAGTGCATGGACAGATCTCCCGTACTCTTTGGCATTGATTCTTCAGGTTAATATTATACAATAATCCTGTAAATTATGCGGCCTATGTTAAGTCCTCTTCCGTGCAAATGCTGACTATCAACAACCCTATGTGTAGGAACCCTCTTTCCTAGGGGTGTTCTTAAATAATCTGTGTTTGATACCTTATGGCAGTGTCACCTCTTGTACAGAGGAAAAGGAACACCCCTCCTCTGCAGCCAGTTGGCTGACCCTTCAAAGGACCCTCACCTTCTTAGACTATTTCAGAAGAACCATAGATGTGGACTTGAAACATTATAAACCTAAGTCTGTTTGTTTATGTGTTCATGTGACAATGACTATTTAGCTTTTCAATAATATTGGAGTGTGTTTGGATGTTTGATTTTACTTAAATTCGAGGTTATGTGGCACACATAAAATGCATTGGGGTGGTTTAAGGTGAACTTCGGAGATGAGCAGTTATTTTCCAGAGCAGCTGACTGCTGTGGCATTTTGATACTAACCGGCAGACGAATGAAGACCAGTTTCCAACTTCAGCCTTCAAGTGAACATCCAAGGAGCAGAACCCCAGGGCACCACAGAAACCAATTATGATTGAACTGTTCTTACTCTATATATAACGCCAGGGTGAACAGTGGTGGTGGGGTTATTTATTTCATGAACATTAATGATTCTAAAAGGGCCAAACAGCACTTTTGTAGGCAGGGGGAACAATATTGTGGATTTTCTCACTGACCCCACAGCCCTTTTAAAATTTTTTTAAGGCAAGATCTTGCTAAGTTGCTGAGTTGCTTGGGCTGGGCTTGAACTTTTGATTCTCCTGCCTCAGCTTTCTAGAGTGCTGGGAGTACAAGTGTGTGCTACCACATCTCGCCAGCTAGGACTTTTACAGATAATTTTTTGTGGTATAAGGGAGGGGTCCAGTTCTTTGATATGGATATCTAGTTGTCCTGCCACCATTAATTTAAGAAATTATTCCTTCCCTATTGAATTGTCTTGGCACTCACTGTTGAAAAACAGTTAAGTCAACTGACTATATATTAGAACAGTGTGTATTTTTTTTTTTTTTTGTGGTACCGGGAATCGAACCCACAACCTCGCACTTGCCAGGCAGGCGCTTATGCCACTGAGCTACATCCCCGGCCCCAGTGTGTATTGTTTTTAAAAGGAAAAAGGGGGAAAGAGAAAAGGAAACAACAACTGTTAAAACTTTTTGTTAAAAGAATTAAAGGCAATCAATTCTTACACAACAGAAACTAGCCAGATGACCTATGTCTCAGCTACAAGTACTAATAGATGTAGCAGAATACTGTCTTAAATTTCAACACAGACAGCTGCAACTTCTCTTATCCCTAGGGTTCTTGAACATCCCCAAAATGATTAAGAATTATTTCTTGGTATTTGGTGTTATGGAGAAATAATATGAAAAACTGACCCAATAACCTTTCTTCTGAACACTAACATTATTTGTCTATAATTATTTGTTGCATTTACTGAATTACTTGCCTGATATACAAAGCTTTTGGTCTCTAGTACAATTTATACAGAGATAAGAATTAGTTGGCTAAACTGATTTTGGTTAACAAAAAAGGTTTATTCTGAGTTTTCCTTACATCCCTTATCCAGTGTTCTGCTGAGGGGGCTGCAGCTTGTCACAATGGACACGTTCTAATTTGGTTACATCATTAAATGCAGCACAGCTTGGTAAAATGGGAAGTGCTTCAAAATAGCAGACATTTGGTTGAGTGGAATATATGACCCTCCATTTATAGAACAGCCATACCTAAACTTGTTTCACTATGGTCCTAAAGAAGAGTCTTAGAGATTTTAGGTAAAAATCACCTTTCTGCCTTATTTTACATATAAGGAAAAAAGAAACCCAGAGAGAGGAAATTATTTACAAAGGACACACAGCTGGTTTATGCTAGAGCCACACCCAGAACCTGCATTCATGACTCTTGGACAAGAAGACTTTCTATCCTATTTCTCCATTTTCTTCTCTTTAACTTTATATTCCTCGCATCTGCCCTTCTTTCAACTGCCAGTTATGATCTAAGAGGGAAACATGGACTTCTAATTATGGTGCTAGTAACATTTTCACTTTATTCCCCCATGTTCTGTTAAAAACAGTACCAAAAGAAATAAAAATTAAACAGCATCACCTTTGATAAAGCAAGAAAACCATCATTTCTGAAAGCCACAAAACATGAGATGCACTTGTCTAACACTGTGAAATCTGCCCAGAAAGAGGAAGTATACAGTCATCTGCTCTGCACTATACCTTAGACTTTCAGCGTGATACAGAAGTCCTTCCAAACTGACCCTCCTCATCCTCAGAGGCAGCCAGTGACCGGTGATTAATGCAGTGGGATTCACAGCATATACCCAGTCTAGGAAAAACATTCTTCCAAGGAAAATCATGTCAAGTGATTTCTGGTGCCTATGTCAAGTTTCTTTGCTCCAAAAGAGTATCAAGAGACAAACAAGAGAATACTCCAAAAATATAGGTACCACCACAGTAAAAGGATGAATTAGCGCTAAGGACACTAAGGTTCAGTAGAAGCTTTTTAGCTGGCCTCAGCTTGATACTTACACTCTTTTCTGTCCTCTAAAGTCACTCAAACATGAGAAAAAGTCCAAAAACAACCAACAGGGAAAACCTCCCATGCATGGGAACTTCAAAAATAAAAGGAAGGAAGGACAAATATCAGCAAAAAAGATGATGCAAAAGGTATAATCTCGAGATATCTCCCAGAGTCTCAAAGAATTTCTGGTAGCCTAATACCTAAAAACAGAAACAAAAATAAAAACAAAGGGAGGAGGGTTTAAAAAAGAAATTTAAGGCTTCCAAGAGGAGGCTTTTGTGTAACAAAAATGAAAATTAGTATGGCTTAGAAAATAGTTAAGGGGTCGGGGATTGAACTCTGCAGCACAAGCGCCTGCCTGGCAAGCGGGAGGGCATGAGTTTGATCCACGGTACAAAAAAAAAAAAAAAAAAAAAACGAAAAAATAAATATACAACTACTAAAAATAAAATAAGAGATATTAATGGAAATGTTTGAAGAAATCCTAACATTGCAAAGAACACTGGTATATAGATTACAAAAGTGACAGTAAATAGCGGCAGACAAGGATGAGCTAGTACACTTGTGATTAACGTTTCTGCAGCTGGGCATGGTGGTGCACAAGGACTGCTGCGAGTTCGAGGGCAGCCTGGGCTAGGTAGTGAGTTGAAGGCCTGCCCAAACTGCATAGTGAGACCCTGTCTCAAAACAACCAAAAAGGAAAAAAAAGTTTCTGAAGAAAGGGACAAAACTGATGAAACGGAAAAATAAACCGGAATCTACAGGTAGAAATTACTATGTCTTAAGAAAAACTGACAGAACAATCAAAACCAAAACATAACTGAGGTTGAGGTGTTGAAATTCTTTTTTTTTTTTTTTTTTTTTTTTTTTTTTAGACAGGGTCTCGCTGTGCAGTTCAGCTGGCCTTGAGCTCACTTTGTAGCCCAGGCTGGTCTTGAACTCACAATGATCCTCCTGCCTCAGCCTCCCGAGTGCTGGGATTACAGCGTGAGCCACCACATCCAACTGAGGTGTTGAAATTCTAGTATCTCAGTAATAAAAGAAAATCACTTGGTACCCCAGTTGAGAAAATATTTTAAGAAAGAACATTCAGTTTGGTTATAGATATCTCCAGAGTTTTTATTACTAAAAGACAGTAAGTTAATGACTATAATTTTTTTTTTTTGATCTGTGGTTGGTTAAATCTGCAGTTAAAGAACTCATGGACACAGGGGACTGACAGTACATGTTGTTGCATGGTGGTACATACTGTAATCCCAGCAGTCTGTGATGCTACAGTAGGAGGATCCCAAGTTTGAGCACAGTCTGGAAAACTTAATGATTTGGTGAGATCTCCCCCCCAGTCCTCCAAAAGAAACACAACAAATAGATATTCATAAACATAAAAGTACAGAATCCATGTGCTACTATTCAAAAACGTATGGATCAATAAATGCCTGCTAAGTCAAGGATGAATCACAACCATGAATGGAGGAGGAGATAAACCACAATAAAATAATTCACTATAGTATGATTAAATTAACATAGTATTAATATTAAGCAATTGTGAGAATCATGATTTGTTTGTTTGAGACAGGGTCTGGATGTGTAGTTCAGGCTGGGCTTGAGCTCACTGTGAGTTTCCTGCCTCAGGCTCCCAACTGCTGAGATTACAGGCACGCACTACCACATCTGAATTTTTATTATTGGAGACAGGGTCTCACTATGTAGTTCAGGCTGGCCTAGGACTGATGGCAGTCCTCCTGCCTCAGCTTCCAAAGTGCTGGGATTACATGTCCAGTGAAAATAATATTATGAGGATATTGGGAAAAGGCTTTCTAGGAAGAAGTCCAGCTACATGCATTTCTTCCACGTAGTCAGTAGAAGTGTCTAATGTGAAACATGTCGAAAACAACACCTCACTGTATTCTCAAAACATCTTATTTTATTTACTTCTTAATTTTGGACAGATTGCTTAGGAGTTAATCCACTATAACTGTATTAGATGGAAATAGTTATCTGAATTTTATCTCCAGTTAAAGTTTTTCAGTTTCGCTTTAATTTCTTTTCAAATAGCATTTGAGTTGATTTGTTTTATTAAAACTGTAGTATCTATGGAATTGCTTCTAGTTTTCTAAAGTTATGATTAAGAATTCATTTGTCTGTCTGTGGATATGCATATAGAGAGATGTTAGCACAGAGTACTGACTGACAAGGATTTTACTTTTTATAGAAATGTATTACTAAAAATTAATTATTATGAAAATGCATACAGCTCTATACAGTGGCACATGCCTGTATTACCAGCCACTGGGGAGGCCAGGGAAGGAGGATTGAGAAACTGAAGCCTATCCTAGGCAACTCTGTGAGACCCTGTCTCAAAATAGAAAGCTCTGGGCATGTAGTTCAGAGATCAAGTGCTTGCATAGCAGGTATAGGCCCTGGTTTCAAGCCCCAGAGCTATGCAAAAATAAACCACAAACAAAATTACATGTAAAAATCTCACCATTTTGTTCCTTTGTTCAGTAGCTCTTCATTAGAAAAGAACAAAAACCAAAAAACTGAAAAAGCTGCATTTAGTAATAAGTGTAACTTTTTTTTTTTTTTGAACCTAGGGCCTTCACACTCAGTTATAACCCCATTCATTTTAAATTTGGTTTTAATAATTAATTAATTATTTACAGTAGTGGGGACTGAATCCATGGTGTTCACACTGTGCTGTATCTTCAGCTCTTTTTATTTTGGGTCAGGGTCTCAATAGGTCACTAAGTTAGTTGCCCAGCTTGGGCCACAATTCTCCTGCCTCAGCCTCCCAGAATATGAGGATTAGAGAACATCTGGGAACATCTGGTTCCCATCCATTTTTTACTTTATTTTTTAAAATTTAATTTATTTTATTTTGAAATAGTCTCTCTAAATTGCCCAAACTGGGTTCAAACTTATGATCCTCCTGCTTTAGCTGCTCAGAGTGCTGGGATCAGTGTGCCATTGTGCCTAGCATAACTTTTCTATTTGTATTTTTAGATAGGCTTTCGCTATGTAGTTGTGGTCTTGAATCCACAGTGATTTCCTGACTCAGCCTCCAAAGTGCTCGGATTATAGGCATGTGCCATCACATCCAGATAAAATTTATTTTACAACAAATGCATGTTCACTATGGGAAACAAAAGTCTAAAGAAAAAGTATATACTCCTTTTAAAAACTCAGTATTATGAACCACTTCCAGGGTTATTAAATAAGCATAGAAAACTCGATTTTTTTCTAGGCCATGCATCTATAATGAATTTGCCTACTGCTAGACATTTAGGTTGCCAGCAACTTTTTGCTGTCATAAGGTATACAGTGCTACAATAAATGTTACAATATACAAAGTCACCTTGAATTCTATTTTTGTGACATTTGCAAACCTTTTTGAAATAACCTTTTTCACTTTGTAAAGGGCCTGCTGGCCCCAGTTTACTTCTTTTGCACTGACTCCCCCAGTTGTGTCACTTGAAGGCTCAGCCTCCTTGATTCCCAGAATAACCTGACTTTGAAATAGTATTGAAGCAGCCCCCACCCCCACCCCACATAACCGCTCCATGTTAGCTAGGTTCACTTTGGTCTCCTTCCCTATTTTATTTTCTAGGAAGGATTCTTGTGCCTTTGGGAGGACCAGAGCACTGCCCTGCTCTTGCCAACAAGGAATGGAACTATGCCTTTGAACCTCAGCCCAGTCTCCCCTGTGTATTTAGAGAAAAGGACTGCAGGAGAGTTTATTTTAATCTCTCACAGTGAAAGAGTGCGTGGTCAGATCCACTTTGGCAGCAAGCTTATAGTCTCTTTTGGTTTTTTGCTGTGCAGGGAAGGCTCTTACTGGGTCTCAGGAGGAGAGAGGGGTTAATAACCAACAGGATCCCAACAGTCTCTGACTGTGCTTTACGGCATTTCTTTCACTGTATGATTTGCATGGATTTATTGGAAAACGCAGACTGCCAGGAAGTGCTACTGAGCCAGGCTCATCGGTGTTTTCTAGTAGGTGTTAGATTCTGTTTCTTTGTTCATGTTCAATAGTCTGTAAAGTCGCAGCTTTTTATGTATTTTTTTATTTTTTGTTTTCTGAAACAGGTTTCAGCTTGGCCTTGAACTCTCTATGTAGCCCAGGCTGCCCTTGAACTTGAAGCCATTCTCCTACGTTAGCCTCCTGAGTGCTGGGATTACAAGCAATTGCCACCACACCTGACAAGTGTTGGCTTTTTAATACCACGTTGATTTTAAGACAAACATTGGAGAAAAATATGATTTTTAAGGTTACTGAAATCTTAGTGTAGCCAATCTATACAGTGGCAAATATAAATAGATGTAAAAAAATGCTTCTAACCCAAAGTAGTCATTTTTAACTTTCCGGAAAGTTAAAAATAACTATGCAAGTTAACAATTCAGATTTAATCAAAGGAAGTGAAAATAATTTTGCTTAAGTCCCAGAAATGATCTGCTAATCTTCAAGTCTTGGAAAATAAAGAAAAGTGAGGAAAGGCGGCAGGATAGCACAGGTGTCATTAGAGCCCTTAGAGATCACATATTTATATGCTGGCCACAGGAAGAAAGCTTATGGTAGCACTGGTCATTCGCTTATCCAATGTGAGTAGCTGCTATAGAATCAAGAATTTTTTTTTGGGGTGTGTGTGTGTGTGTGTGTGTGTGTGTGTGTGTTTTGGAGACAGGGTCTCACTATGCAGTTCAGGCTGGCCTTGAGCTCACTTTGTAGCCGAGGCTGGTTTCGAACTCTCAACAATCCTCCTGTCTCAGCCTTTCAAGTGCTGGGATTACCGGGGTGAGCCACCACGCCCAGCCTAGAATCAAGGATTATGAAAGAGATTGGAGGCAGATACAGAAGGGCTTATGACTCAGACTAAGAAATTAGTGTGCATATAGGATATAATGGGACAACAGAAATATAACAAAAGTCCAAGGAGACTCGGGCAAACCAGGGATAGTGTCTCAGAGCACAAGGTACTTCTTGAATTGAGGCTTGAATGATGAGCAAGAGTTAACAAGGAAAAGGTAAGGGGTATTGCAAAATGGGGGAACATGTCAGAGAGGAGCTGGTACATGCAAAGGTGCAGGACTAGTAAGGCAAAGAAGCAAGGATATATTTGAGACACAGCTTCGGTATGAGATTATAAGATGCAGGGGAGAGATACAGAGAGGGTACTGGGCAGTCCTGACTGTTTTTGGTTAAGTGAAAAAAGGTGATGTGTGTGTAAGCAGGTGAGGGAAGATGAGGCTAAGAGCCAGTTGTGGTGACGCATGTCTGTAATCCCAACACTTTGGGAGCCTGAGGCAGGAGAGTTGCAAATTTGAGCATAGCCTGAGCAACTTAGCCAGATCATCTCTCAAAATACAAAAAAATAAAAAATGAAAAGAGCTGGGAATGTAGGTCAGTGCAAAGGCCTTAAATGCAGTCTCCAGTACCAACCATGCACACACACACACACACACACACACACACACACAGCTAAGGAAGAAGGCAGGGATGAGATCACAATTTTTTTTATTTTTAGTTTTTTTGAGGACAAGGTCTTACCATGTAGTTCAGGCTGGGCTTGAACTCACTATGTAGCCTAGGCTGTCCTTGAACTCAAGGCAATCCTCCTGCCTCACTTTCCTGAGTGCTGAGATTACAGGAATGAGCCACCATGCCAAGCACAGTTTTTTTTTAATGTTATTTTATTTTAATTGCCAAATAACAAATGTATATATTTATGAGGTTCAATGTAAAGCTCTGATACATCTATATATCAAATCAGACTAATGCACCTATCCATCACCACAAATACTTATTGCTTTGATCACTTTGAGATATTGCAAATTTTCCCAGGTAATGGGCCCCAAAGCACTTTAATGGGACATGAGTTATCACTGATCTTTATCTTATTCCACTCTTATCAGAGTTCTCCTAAATATCCACTATTTTCAGTCTGAATACTCAGGAATCATCTTCCAGAATGTGCCCCATGAGAAGACCACTAATTTAGAAAAAGGTTTAAAGGCATTGTTAAACTTCTTTGGTTTTATTTTTGAAACAGTCTCACTATGTAATTCAGGCTGCCTGGAACTCACTTTGTAGTCCAGACTGGCCCCAACTCACAGCAATTCTCCTGCCTCAGCATCCCGAGTGCTGGGATCACAGGTATATGCAGCTATGCCTGGCTGGTTAAACTTTCAAGAAACTCTGTTGTTTTGAATTTACCTAATCAAATATTATAGAAATGTACACAGAATTCCTTCCTTCCTTCTTTTCTTTTTTGAGGCAGGGTGTCTGTTTATCCCAGGCTGGCCTTGTAACTTCAGCCTCAGAATTATTTCTAGTCTAGCCTTCACTTGAGTAGATAGAAGCTGGGTAGGGAAAGAATATTTTATTAGGTATATGAGATAATCTACAGATTTTTCCTGATGCATTTAAGAAGTACGAAAGCAACATGAATAAAAATTTGTAGAGTGAATTTTCCAATAATATATACTTTCCAAATATCCTAGAAAGTTCTCTTAACCTCCCTCTTTCTGACTTTCTGCATGAGCCCAGTGGAAGAGCAATACACGAATGAAGCCATGACGGCTGTCATGCCACCACCTCTTTCCACACTCAAACTATTTTTCTTTTCAACATCTAGCATAGTGCCTTGCCCATCCTGGGCATTTAATAGCTACTAATACTTTCAGAACTGGGAATTTAATATTATATGACTCATTAAATGACCAGAACTTTCCTTTTAAGGAACTGGGTAAAGTTACCAACAGTAACCATTTAGTTGTCTACTGACTAAGATGTCTTCTTTTTGTGAGAAATGAGTTTTTTCTCCACTCTTCGGGCTAAACATTTTTCTGAAACTAAGCACTGAAGTTCAGAACAATGAGATAAAAAAGCTCACCATATAGTGTCAACTAAACTCACAATGGTGTTTCAAATTCAGTAACTGAATGGTGACCTACTTCTCTGCAGAAAGTCAGCAGTCAACTCCATCCCCCTTTCTGTTTTTGAATCCTAGCACTGTCATTTATTAAATGTTTTGACCTCAGAGACTGGTAATCTCTCTGAGCTTTCATTTCTTTGGTGAAACACAAAAGGATAATGAAACCTATTTTGTGTAGCTAGACTAAGAACTAAATGAGATCCTCTTTATGAAACTTTGTGTCAGGCACAGAGCAGATAAGAAACATTAGTTGCAGCACATGTTCTGCAGCCAGAAGGCCTCTGTTCAAATGCCAGTTCTACAACTCACTAGCTGGATGACCTTGGGCAAATTATTTAACCACTTGCTATGGGTCAATTTCTTATTGTAAAATGGGACAAATTGGATTATTTTGAGGATTAAGTAAAATCATGTATTAGTATGTTTTTTGGCATTGACAGCTTCATACATAGTTACATTATTGTTATGGGTTATAGTTGCTCTATAAAACTTCCCACTCTTACCTCCCTCTGAATTTTTCTCTGTGACACATCTAAATAGACTTAAGTAGGATCCTAAGCGTTGCTTATTCTGGTTTATAAAGTGAGAGGTTAAAAAACTGAGGGCTGCATATTGCTAAACATGCAGCCTGAATTGTGTTCCCCCCAAAGTTTGTTATGTTGAAGTCCCCAGTGTGACTGTATTTGGAGATATGGTTTTTAGGAGATAATTATGGTCATCCAAAAATCAAGAAAAGGATGTTTACCAGAAACTAGTTCTACCAGATCCTCTTTTCTCCTTCATTCCTTTGCTTCTGTACTTAAAATTGAACCCCAGGGCCTAGTATATGCTAAGCAAACATTTTACCACTGAGTTTCAATCCCAGAAAAGATGATTCTTAGATGTAACAAAGAACTTGGTTGACTAGTGTTGTAGTGCTTTGTGGAAGGTAAAACTTGTCAAGGATGAAACTAGAAATTTGGACAGTGAGGTTCCTTTTTTTTTTTTTAAATTGGTACCGGGGATCGAACTCATGACCGCATGCTTGTAAGGCAGGTGCTTATGCCACTGAGCTAAATCCCCAGCCCTTTTTTCTTTGTTTTGAGATAGGGTCTCACTATGTAGCCCAGCCTGGCCTTGCACTTGTGATTCTCCTGTGTCAGGCTCTAAAATGTTGGAATTACAGGTGGAAGGAACCATGCCTGGCTTAGTTAAGGAAATTTCTTTTTTGTTTGTTTTCAGACAGGATTTCACTATGTAGTTGAGGATGGCCTTGAATTTACAGCAGTCCTCCTGCCTCAGCTTCCCAAGGACAGGGAATACAGATGTGTGCCATCACATGTAGCTAAGGAAATTTCTAAGTAAAATGTTGAGAGTTGAGAGATGGTTTGAAGAAGGAATTGTTAAGCAAAAAGGTACTAGAACTTAAAGATTTCTGAAAAATTTCAATCTGTTTATATTGCAGAAAATGAGAAAGCCAGGGGACCAGAAAAAATGGCATGCAACAAAAGGTAGCTATTGAGGGCTGGGGATTTAGCTCAGTGGCACAAGTGCCTGCCTGGCAAGGCAAGCTCAGGGTCATGAATTCGATCCCTGGTACCAAAAAAAAAAAAAAAAAAAAGTAGCTATTGGACTTAGATTCCACAGGACCAGACAAGATAGGTATCCAGCTACAAATACATCTCATACTTTAAGAAAAGGGAGGGCTGGGTATTTAGCTTAGCAGCATAAGAGCCTGCCTGGCAAGTATGAGGTCATGAGTTTGATCCCTGGTACAAAAAACAAAACAAAACAAAAAACCTGAAGGGGATCCAGGAGGCAGCAAAAATACTATTCTCACCACAGGCCTCAGTGGGTCTAGAGGGCACAGCATCAAAAGAGGATGATTTCATCCTCCAACCTGAAGATCTAATGGAACGTACTATTCTAGGTTTTGGCTTTGCTTAGGATCTGTTACTTCTTTTTGCTTTCAGATTTTTTTTCCCTTTTGGAATGAGAATATTTATTCTACCCCTGACCTGCCACTGTACTTTCTAAGCATATAACTTGTCTGGTGTTACAGGTTCATAGCTGGAGAAGAATTTTGTCTCAGGATGAAATATAGTTATACTTGCTTTTGACGACATTTAGATCAGACTTTGGCATTTAGACTTCAGAGTTAATCCTAGAATGAATTAGGACTACTGGGATTGTTGGAAAAGGACTGGATGTTGTTTTGTTTGTTCGTTTTTAATCGGTACTAGGGACCGAACTCAAGACCGCATGCTTGCAAGGCAGGCGCTTATGCCGCTGAGCTAAATCCCCAGCCCCAGTTTGTTTGTTTTTTGAGACAGGGTCTTGCTATGTAGTTCAGGCTGGCCCGAAACATGCCAATTCTCCTGCTTCAATCCTGCCTTCCCTGAGTGCTGAGATTACAAGTGTGCGCCACTGCGCCTGGCCATGACTGAATGTTCTGCATGCAAGGAGACTGGAATTTTGGAAGGCTCGATCAGAAAGCTAACAAACTGAATTGTGCCTCTCCCAAAACTCATGCTGACATGCTAATACCTAATGTGACTCTATTTGGAGTTTTAGGAAGTTACTAAATTTAAATGATGTTGTAATGGTAGGACCCTAATCTGATTGCTTTATAAGAAAACGAAGAGAGAAAATAATCTTTCTAACGTGTGAAGACAGTGAGAAGGTGGCCATCTGCAAGACTGTTAAAGAGAGAGTGCCTGTTAAAGCTCACCCTGCCAGACCTTGCTCTGGGACTTCTGGCTTGAAGAACAGTGAGAAAATCTTTTTGTTCTTTAAACTACCTGTTTATAATATTTTGTTACGGCAACCCAAGCAGATGAAGATGGATTTTCCTTGAAATCTTCAAACTGCCTTCTTAATTTTTATCTTTTACAAGTTTCCTACCTCATTACTGTAGCATTTCACAACTAGGGAATGGGTGGCTGTTGAAGCTGCACGATCTTCACAGGATGTATAAAAATGTAATAAATCTGCCAGGCATGGTGGTGTAGGCCTATAATCTCAGCACTTAGGAGGCTGAAGGGGGAAGTTCACTGTGAGATTCAAGGCAGCCTGAACTACCTGAGTGAGTTCAAGGCCAGCCTGTACTACATAATGAGACTTTGTCTCAAAAACAAAAAACAAACAAAAAGTAATAAATTAAGACAGATAATGAGAGTAAAGAATTGGTTCACTGCTGTTCTCACAGATCTGGCCCTGAAAAAATCAATTTGTGCTGCTGGGTCACGCAGATGCTTCACAGGCAGAAGCCTGCATGAAATGGGATCCCTGGCAGAAACCAGTTCATCCTATTATTACTAGTGTTGTGGAGAAAAAAGTTACAACATAGACTCACAAAATAACGGAGGGGGGTACATCATATTTAAAACAAAGCATCCACTGATTTCTTCTACAAATGAACTCAAAACCTCCCCAGTGCTGGGATTACAGATACGTGCCACTATATCTGGGAGCAGAACAAATTTTGCATTTCAAAAAGGAATTGAAAGCACACCCATAATCCCAATATATATGAACCAGCATGAAGAGGCTCACTAGCCAAAGATTAGATAGTTTGGGTATCAAAGAATATAATGACTGAAACTGTAATATGAAATAAAAATAACTTAGTTTCTAATGACATTAAAAAGTGCCCCCACTATCTAAGAAATAAACAATGGAACTCTAGGTATGTAGGACATCCAATTGTTATTCTGAAAATGTCAATTAAAAGGAAAGAATTGAACCTCTATCCTATCTTGCTCTTTGTTTGTGTTCTGAGGTAGAGTCTTGCTTTGTAGTTCAGGCTGGCCTTGCACTTAACTATGTAGCACAGGTTGGTTTTGGACTTGGGGCAATCCTCTTGTCTCAGCCTCCTAAGTGCTGGAATTACAGGCATGAGCCACCATGCCTGGTTATTCTGTCTTTTTTGGTTCAAATTATACAGCAGGATTAATTAAATAGTCTCAGTTAACAGGGAGAATTTTCTTTCTAAAAGAAATACAGCTAGGACATACACAATGGATATGACAGTTATAAACTCATCATTTTGCAACTTCAGTTAATTAATGATTTAGAATATAATCGTGAGAACACTACATGAAAAGTTGATTGGGATCTTTAAAATGAAGGGAACAGCTATTGCCAATGGAACTCACTGATTACTGGTTGAATTACTACTGGTGAAACACTCAAGAGAGTCCGTGTCTCCTGATACAATATAAAATAAAGTACATGGTACAGCCTATGGAGAATTCCTGCCCCCCAAATTAGGACCTAACTTTGATCAGGCTTTTATACTTAATTTCCAGTGTGGAAGAAATATAAAGGATAGATCAGGTGTGGTGGCACATTCTTGTAATCCCAGCACTCAGGAGACTGAGACAGGAGAATTGGCAAGTTTGAGGCCAGTCTGAGCTACATAGTGAGTCAAGGCCAACCTGAACTACATAGCTAGATCATAGAAAAAGAGAAAAGAAAAGTAAGCTTAGATAACACAAGGAAAAACAGACAGACAAACCCTGAATGTATGGCATTTCATATGAAAACTAAATAACATGGAGGAAAGGGGAATTAAATACAGACTATCAACCAACTATCATGAATGGATCTTGTTTGGATTTTGATTTGAATGAACCAACTCTATAAAAAGATATTGTGCTACTTGGAGACATTTCAATGTGAGTTGAGTAAAAACACTGAAGAATTAACTGTTATTATTAACTGTTAGAGGTAATAACAATGGCATTACACTTATAAAAAATGTCCATGTTCTTAAGAGATACATAGCCTGATGCTTGGGGTGTGTGGGTGTGTGTGTATGTGCATGTGTGCATGCACGTGCTCGTGTTGGACAAGGTCTCACTATGTTGTCCTGGCTAACTTTAAACCATCTAGTCCAGGCTGGCCTCAAACTTGTCATCTTCCTGCCTTATCCTACTGCGTTCTGGAATTACATGCCACCATGTCCAGCTGGGTTTTTCTTATTTTTATTTATTATTATTAACATTATTATTTTGATGGTACCGGGTATTAAACTCAGGGCTTTTGCACTGCCTCCCTCTTATTTGTTGAGTCAGGGTCCTGCTAAATTGCCTTAGCTGGGCTTAGATTTGCAAACCTCTTGCCTCAGTTTCCCAGAATGATGGGATTTTAGGTGTGCACTACTATGCCCCATCTGAGTCTTTTATTTTGGGTTTTTCTTTAAAATATTTGATGCACACAAAAGATGGTAAGTGTGGTTAGATGAATCAAGTGTAAAAAGTCTTGATAATTATTGGGTTTAAGTATGGACATATGGGAGTTCATGATATTGTTCATTGTACTTTTGTGTAGTTCTGAAATTTGTAATAGAAATTAAAAGCTGTAGCTATAGGGGAAAAACCATTTCAAGACAATAAAAAATTAAAACAAGTTGAAGAAAATTACTCTTTCACTTAAAATAAAGCATTTTAAGTAGATTTCTCAAGTAAGATGCTCCTATATTTGCCTATTAGTTTTTGGTGTCTTTTTAGTGTATCAGTAAATTATAACTAATGAATTTCTGTGTTGTTAAAAGACAAATTACCTGTTGTCAATAATCATTACACAGGAGGGCGGAATCCCCAAAACATCACAGCTCTGCAAAAGTTCTTTCTTACGAATCTCTCCTTGATTGTAGTAATTTCCTGGGGATAACAAATATAGTGGTAGATTTCTTTAACAGGGGATGACCTATCTGTTCACTCACTTTTAACCCATCTTGTTTCCTAGAGAATTTAAGCTACCTGAAAAATGTATGATTATGACAGAAAGTTGAAGAAAATACAGCTCTTAAGGTTACAATAAAATATTCCCATTAAAAGGTCACCAGCAGCACACTCTTTGGAGTTACTATTTGCAGTGCTTCCCTATTTATCTACATTTTGGTGGTAGGCATTTTGGGTTTTTCTTTAGAATACTTGATGCAAACAAAAGATGTTAAGTGAGGTTAGATGAAGCAAGTGTACAAAGTCTTGATAATTACTAGGTTTAAGCATGGACATATGGGAGTTCATGGTACTGTTCATTGTAATTGGAGTTAGATTTAGGATTGATCTTTATTAATCCTTCAGGATAATTGGAGTTGAGTACACTATTAGTTTGGATTCCTTTAACAGTCCAAGGTTGGAAGTATAGTTCAATGGTAGACTGTCTGTCTAGCACATATAAGGCCATGCGTTTGATCCCCAGTATCATACACACAAACACAAAACAGTCTTCAATTATCTTTTGTTTTTTCTTCCCTTTTTTTGTAGTTTTTTGAGATAAGAGTCTCATTGTGTAGTCCAGGCTGGCCTTAAACAGCAATCCTCCTGCCTCAGCCTCCTAAATGCTGGGATTATAGGCATGCACCACAATGCCTGGCTTCAATTATCTATTATTTTTTCAAGAGGGTGCTAGCCTGGCTATCATAGGAAAACATGCAAGAACTATTTAGAAAAATATCCTCTTTAGAAGAGTTTAGCAACCAGCATCCCACTTGCACCTGAGAAAGCTTATGTATTTTTTATTTTCCTAACATATATACTCTACTATAGTCCCTAGGAACAGCTCTCCTTGATGTACAGGAGTTTGCTGCAGCCTTATAAATAGTGACACATCGAGATTTTTGTTACCACTTAAATTGAACACTGCTTAGCTAATATACTCTCAATTAAATTTTCCTGCAAATAATTGTATGTGTGATGATTTGTTCAAGTTACTTAACTTTTCTCAGTCAGTTTCTTCACCTATAAAGTGGAGATAATGGTTCTCTCTTAAGGCTTTTGGACTATGAGATAATATATACCAAAGTGCCTAATTAGGCACTGTTTTCTCTTTCCTTGACATCTTTATTTTTACTTCCTACTTCCTCAACTTCCTTTCTCCCTGCATTACAATTCATCCTTGACAGTCAAAATAGATAAAATGTCAAATACCTTTTACTTTTCCTGGCAATCAATCATGTCCAGTATTGATGGGACATAAGTATGAACTTTTCTCCATGATCACATTATTAATTCAAAATTGTCATTGACCTTAAAGTTCATGGTCTCATTCACCTTTGTAGCCTCTCCAATGTCTAGCATATTTCAGGTATTTGTGAAGGACTGAACAGAGGCTCAGGGTATCTCAGAGAAAAACTCCCAGGTGAAACCCTTCACATGGGTTACTCTAGTGCTAGCTTAAACTGTTTGAACCCAGATAAGACACAGTCATTACATTGTATCCGATAAAGAACTAACCTTAAAAAAAATGTAGGCAAAGGGCTGGTTTTTTATTGTTGTATCACAGCTATTTTTTTTTTCAGCTTTCTTTTTAAAAAGTGAGATGGAAGCTAGAGTTAATTTTGAGATAGACATTATATTTTAGGTTCATTTCAAACCCATATATATACCCTCTCTCACGTATTTTTCCATGATTCCTTGATCCTTGGTGATAAATGAATCCAGTGTATATTAATACACAATTCCTAATTTTGGAGGCCATTGCATCAGTCTATGATTATGATTCTGAGAAACTCTTAGAATTGAGGCTAATGTGTTAGCTTTATTGCAATGCGTTTGAATCAAGGCACTTAAAACAGGTTAAGGAGTGGAAGTCAGAGAGCATCTGGATTATTTTCACAAAGTTTAGTGAACATGTAGCAATTCAACAGAAAATATGTCTGAATTCCTTTAACAGTTTTTTGTTTTGTTTTGTTTTTTGTTTTTGGGTTGGGGGAGGGAGAGAACTGGGAAATTGAACTCAGAACCTTTGTATTGAGTTTGATCCCTTGCCCTTTTTAATTTTTTAAATTTTGAGGCAGGGTTTTGCCAAGTTGACCAGACTAGGTTTGAAATTGTGATCTTTCTGCCTTAGCCTCCCAAAGTGCTAGTATTACAGGAGTGTACCACCACACCAAGTTCCTTTAGCAGCTTTAACAGATACGCTCTAGAACACAGTCCAAAAAGCATGGTGCACTTGGCATGCACAAGATAATCTAGGGTGGAGGAAAAGCATTAGAACATCTCCTCTTCATTTGTTCCCAGGTTTTATGTTGGTTAATGTTGCATGAATGCACATTAGTTGTGATTGACATACTTAATAAACTACATATTATAAATATATAAATATATTTAGGCCCTCCTTATATATTTACATATATATGTATATATATACATTCTTTGTATATATATATATATATATATATACACACACAGATACATAAATATACATATATAATGAGACTATATGGTAAAAAACTTTGACCTATAGAATGTGACCAAAGAATTTTGAAGATTATTATTTTAGGAAACAGAACTAATGTCATTTATACAGATTTCTTCATATAGAACTACATTATATGGGCATGTACATAAATTTATGTGTAAGTGCACACTAGGTGAAGTTTTCCAATAGCCAATACTTCTCAGTCATAACAACAACATTCACATTAAAAAATAAATTAAAGCCGTTTTGTAAAGACACAAATTTATATAACCCAATGCCAAAAAGGCAGAAATTTTATTTTTACCTAAAAAATTTAAATAGGTAACAGACTTACACAATTTAAAAAGCCAAAGGGGAGGGGAAACTAAATACAGAATAAAAGCTCTTCTTTGACTCTTTTACCCAGTTCTCTCCCTGGAAAATTTCAATTTGTTAGAATAAGAAGTGAATGAGGAGCTAAGGTATTACAGTTCCAACACTAGCTGGGCATCTGTTAACTACACGAATTTCGAATACTTCCTTCAGTGTATAAATTTCAGAAATGCTAGCAAAGTTTTTCTGTGAATATGTTCAACTAATTGGAAAACAGATTGGAAGAAAAAACATCTAGCCGGGTGTAGCTGTGATTCATGCAGTCCCAGCTATTACCTGTAATCCTAGCTATTTGGGAGGCTGAGGTGGGGGAAGGGGAATGAAAAATTCAAGGCCAGCCTGGGCAGTTTAGCAAGACTCTGTCTCAAAAAACAAAAAGTAAAGTAAAATGAGACTGGGGATGTAGTTCAGTGGTACAGCACTTAGCTAACATTTGCAAGGCCTTGAGTTCTAGCCTCAGTGTCACAAAAACAAAAAGGAGAGTGGGGAGAAAGGAAGTAAAAGCGGCCAAGTTTCTTTTATTATAAAAAGAGAGGCAGTTTAGATTCTGTGTCTAAGTCTATTCAGGATAACAGACACAATGTAAAAATATTTACAATAGCAAGGACTTTTGGGTTTTTGTGTTTTTGGAAACAAGCTTTCACTGTGCAGCCCAGGCTGGCCTTGAACTCAGTGATCCTCCTACCTAGCCTGGGGAGTGCTGGGGTTATGGACAACAGAAAGAATGTAAAGCAAAGAATTTGACCCATAACGGATAGAGGATCTAAGAGCTAAACAGGAAACAGTACGGCAATCCAGAGATTAGAGACTATAACACACCACCACTAAACTGGGGATCACAGACCAGTGTTTCAGCAACTGCCTAGTATGGTAAAGTTCTGGCTCCATTACACACACACACACACACACACACACACACACACACACACACAGAGTAAATAAAAAGTGACCAAACAGTCCTTGGTTACAGAGATAAAGGCAGGAGACAGTGTTACAAAGCTCAGAGGCCTGAGCTCCCAATGAAAACCGAAACAAGAGATCTGGACCCTTTTCCATCAGGGGTCTAACAGAACCTACCTTAAGAAATCATGATTTAAAAATGAAACTAGAAGGCTGGGGATATGGCTCAGAGGTCATGAGTTCAATTCCCAGTACCAAAACAAAAAGGAAAAAGGAAGCTAGAATGAAAAAATGGGCAAAGGACACAACTAGATATTACACAAAGAAAAGAATAGAAGGCCATTCAGCAAGTAAAAACATGTTTTTCAACATTCATTAAGAAAATTCAAACCACAGTAAGATATGACTTCATAGTTACTAGGGTGGCTATTGCTTTAAGAATGGAAAATTGCAAGAAAGCTGGGCATGGTGGTGTATTCCTGTAATCCCAGCACTCAGGAGGCTGAGGCAGTATAAGTGCTGTGAGTATGAGAACAGCCTGGACTACAGAGGGAGTTCAAGGCCAGTCAGCACCACAAAGTGAGACCTGTCTCAAAAAACCAAAAGAAGGAAAATTGCAAGCATTGATGAGGCTGTAGAGAAAGTAGAACTGTAGTCCTCCGCTGATGGGAATGTAAAACAGTATAGCTGTTTCAGAGAACAGCTTGGTGACTCTTCAAAAATTCAAACACAGAATTATGTAATCACATGTGATTAGCACAGAATTATCATGTGCTATATGATCCCCTGCCTCAGGCTCCCAAGTAGCGGACATGGGAGGATCACAGAGTCTACTATCAACCTGAAGATACTGTTTTAAAATAAAATTTTAAAAAATGGGGCAGGGATATAGTTTACTGTTATAGTACTTGTCTAGCAAGCTGAAAGCCTGGTTCCAATCCCTAACAGTACCACCACCATCACCACAAAAAACAAACAAAAATCCTGTGTTTTTAGAAATTCCAAATATACTGGATTAGAAGGAATAGAATTAGAGATGATATTAACACTTTTTTTTTTTTTTTTTTTGTACCAGGAATTGAACTCAGGATCTTGCACTTGCCAGGTAGGTGCTGTGCCACTGAGCTATATCCCTAGCACTCTATCTATATTTTAAGACAGGATCTTGCTATATATTCCAACCTGGCCTTGTACTCACTATGTAATTAAGGCTGGCCTTGAACTTGATACTCTCCTGTCAGCCTCCAGACAGTTAAGATTATGGTGTGCCACCACACCTGAAATATGTGTGTGTGTGTATAGTTTCTGAGGCTGGATTTAAATATATTTCAATAAGGAATACTTTTTTTTTTTTTTTTAAAGACAAAAGTTGCGGCGCCCTTTTCCGTCCATGCCTCGTCCTAGTCCATCCACGCCTTGTGACAAGGTCCATGGGTGGAGGAGAGCGCTTCAAGGAATTGCTTCTCCAGAAAAAGGACACCGCATGTGGGAATTGGGCGCGGGGATCTTGGAATGTTTTGTACTGATAATTGTAATTTGTGTAATTCACATATATATATTTTCATGTAATACTCAATATGATATCGAAAATAGAAACTCCAGAGGAGTTACTAGAAACCCTTTAGATAACCCCTTTGTGAAAACTAATTGTGAAATTTTACCTTCTGTGAGTAGTATGAGAGAGTTTATACAAAAGGTTTAAATGAAAGAGCTCATGGAGGAGGATTTACAAAATTCCTGTGAGACAACTGCCCTTGATCCAGGGAAGTTTCTCTATCAGAAATTACAAACTAAAGCCCCCAAGAAACCTTTTACCTCAAGTGCCTGACCCCCCTCTGCCTTACACAGGGATTTATGATAAGCATGGGCAAAGAATAGTTAATATCAAAGGAAAAT